>JABSTQ010009146.1:600000-848438 GCA_013358835.2 Ixodes persulcatus
GTCTGAACCGGCCTTAACGCACAACTAAATTCGGTCCGCGCAGGTCATTTTTAGCGTACGCTATACTATTGCGTATTGCGTACGTAAGAGCCAGCAATGCTATACTATAACTGTCTATTTTCTGTAAGACGCCTTTAGTCTCCGCAAGTCCGGATTCACCGCAAAGTGTTCTCACAACTTAGAACAAATCAAAACCAAAGTAGTTTCTTCAATACTTTTTCTTTTATTTCTTTTTATTTAGTCCATTTTGTAAAGAGAAAAAGCGAGAAAGAGGTGTCGTAAATTTTTTTATTGCATTTTTTTAAAGAGAGAGAGAGAGAAAGAGAGAGAGAGAGACCGACCGACAGAAAGAGAGGGAGAAGTTTATTTGTAAACATAAAGATGTCAACTTGTACTTTGTTTTTTATGTGATAACAGTGTTTCTACATTTCCGGGTATATGAATATGGTACCCGACACTAATGAAAATACTGCTATACTTCGTTTCACCTCAGAATGAACCGCCGCGAAGCTCTGCGAACGATCCCATCAAATGCAGTGGTATGGACGTGTTACGTGACTTCAAGCCCCTCCCGAAGGTCAGGTGTCACTCGCATGTTATTGGGTTGGCAATGGCATCCTTTGTTCGTACAATCCTCTGAAGGCCACCGTAAGAACCAAAGGGAGCGTAGAAGTCGCATTTTGTACAGACGATGCAAACTGAGTACATTACGCTGTTTCTTTAATCATTTTTCATCGCAAAATATATAGGTGAATCTTAAGCGTGCTTGGAGTATATTCGGAGTGTTTCGAGCAGAGTGTCGAACCGAAATGTTTTTCGTTCCGGTTTTCGTTCCGGTTCAGAGAAAACGGTTCAGCTCCGGTTCAACTCCGGAGTGAAAAAATAAAGGTTCAAACCGGTTCGAACCACTTCGTGCTCATATGCTACAAACCCAAGTGACGACAGCAAAATATAAACTATGCATATTTTATAAAAGTGTTTCATATAAAAAGCAAAGGCTCACATTACTGTGTGGAACGTCCGTGCTAGTGCTGGAGCACCTCAGGACGTGGGTGATAGCGCAGTTCAATGTCAGGCAGCTGACCAAAGAAGCAGGACGTCGTCAAGCATATACGGGGAAAGACGGCACTTCTTAGATGATAAGATGAACTTCAGTGCAGAAAAGGCTCGCTCCACGCTAACCTGGGTCGCAGTCACTCCTATGGTATACTTGCGCCAATGCTTAGGGTTCTGAATGGCGTTCCCTTCTCTCCTCCCGAAACTGCAACACGTTAGCGTCCCTTGAAAGCCGCAGCTCCTTGTCTAGCATTTCCAGGAGGCAAGATATATCAAGTGGGCTACATGGTACTTCGAACGAGCACGCCAGCCTCAACCTCTCTTTCCGTGGGGAGCGCTTCGAAGGCGTCTCCCGGATCATCTGGAACCGCCGCAGTTTCAGAAGAAAGGGTAGAATCTTGTTCGCATTGCAGAGCTGTGATCCGCCACCAAGTCTTTGTCGAATGCAACGTGGCCCGGTACTTTTGCTCAGAGGTGAGAAGAAGGCGGTAGCGGGGATCCATGTACACTGCTCCACAGAAGACATCCGTGTCAAGAAGTTGGCGCTCCTTTTTAATCATTGACTGAACCAAGGCCTTTGCTAACGGCAACGATATCTTGGAAGTGTCCATGAAACCGCTCAGCCATGCTCCGTAGAAATCTCGTACAGTGAGCTATTCCTTGTGCAATGTCTTCGTCGCCACTTCTGCCGGGCGAAGCGATACTGGGAGCATTTCGACTTCCGCCCGTACGTCTTCGGTCCACCTGGAGCTTTCTTCTTTCGACAGGAACCCTCCAGCGAAGCTTTTTAGTTCAAGGCGTGAGCATATGCAGCGTGGACATTCACCGCGCTGAACAATCAGGTACTGGTTTCTTCAACCCTAGCTTTCTGATCAGGGACAGAACAGATTGGACACGTAGCCCCTTAACAAGCGCACGGCTTTCTTCAACAATGTGCCCGCATCCCGATCCTTTCAAGGCGTCACTAACTGCCAGCTGCAGCGTGTGAGCGGCGCACCTCATCCCTTCTAGCAAGCCGGAATCATCAGAGAGTGCGCTCTCAGGATTCTTCACTAGAGGTTGCAGAGCGTGGGACTCAACTTCAGTCACTAGAGCCGACCTCTTCTTCGGAGTCAGAACATTCCTCGTTCATTTCACCGAGAAGACCCACAGCTTTCACCATGTTGGCACCGATGTCTGTCGTGACGCTGTATACCTGACTGACGTCGAGATAGAACGCCTTGATGAAATCAATGTGTTTAAAGTAAATTGCACACAACTCTTCAAAATTGAAGACCAGAAACACCAAACAGATATCGAACTGAACGCAAAAAAATTACAAAGAGGGGTATAGACAACACTAGGCGTGTTGTCGATACCTCTCTCTGTCCTTTTTTTTTTTTTTGGCGTTCAGTTTGAGATGAAAATCCAACTAGCCCAACTCACCGTTATGCCACCAAACAAGCTCATTAATTGGTTACTTTTGCCGACGTACGAATTGGGTATGTTCTAGTGATAAATGTTCTTTGATGAACCAGTTACGGTCCCCAGGAAAAGGTTTGGACGAATGTGGTCATTTGTTAAAGAAATACGTAAGACCAGAAATCCCGGAGAATTTATAGTCACTGTGGACATTTCGTTTGAGTACTCGAGACTAACTTTATAAATTACGAAGACAACTACTATGTGAAAACCTGAAAATCGATCGTTACAGAGCTTTCCGCTACCTATTTTTCTCGCTCTTTGACTTCCCACATGAATGAAACACCGCAAAAATAATTGATCAGTTTTCCAGGAACGAAAAAATAATTATTTCCGTCCGGTTCAGCTCCGGTTTGCGAGAAAATATTTTTTTCTTTTGCATTTTTTGGTTTACTTTCTGGGTTAGTGTGTTTTTCGCCACGCACTTTTCACGTAACCTGAGTTCGCGTATGAACTGAAAACCGCATAGAAAACATATCGGTTTTGCTCGGGAGTGAAAAAAAATTATTTCGTTCCGGTTCAACTCCGGTTCGCGCGAAAATAACGGTTTTTTCCGGTTTTCAGTTCACGGTTCGGGTTCGGTTCAAAACTCTGGTTTCGAGTGCTTCTAATGCCTAAACTAACGCTCAGATTACCATGGTATACCACTGAGGCAATAATGTCCCGACGAATAATACTCCAATAGTTGTTTTCCGACCGATTCTGAGATGAGTGCTCATGAATCGACTCGATGAACTTAAGGGAGTGACAAATGTAGCTTCTGTATCTCATAAATATTCCGGGACGGTTGTTTGCAGCCGTTCGCGAAATTCCGAGTTTTTGCTCTTTGTAACCTTTTGAAACTCCTTCTGAATTATTGATTTCTGTCCGCCTTTGAGCTGAATTTTCCAATGTTTGAAATTCTGAACGTTCATTGGCGCTTTTGTAGGGCTGGCCACGTCCTTGGCGCGCTTATTTCGTATCTTAAACTACAACATACTTTGGGGAATTACATATTTTACACGGAACAGTAATTTAATAAACGGGGAGCGGCGAGATGTAGGAAACATAAAAAAGAACACTTCAAATTGGGGCGGACTCGCTGCTAGATTTTGTAATCGGCTATTGCCGACGAAACCCTTGACAAGACCGGCCTGGTTTGAAACAAAGGTAGAAAAAATTGAACAGACGGTCGTAGAACAAGAAAGTGTGCGACGGTCTGAGTGAGCCGTCGTTGATGGTTGCGACAGATTCCAAGAATCATCGCTCCTTTTGCAATAAGCATATATTGTGTTCATTTTTGTAATGACTTACCCCTTTTTTTTACTTTTCTAGGGGGCTGAATTCGCTTAAGAAAAAACGGATTACGATTCGAGAAATGCAGGCTGTCAAAATATATTTTATGATATTTCTACTGCGATGTGGGCTGGATTTCATGCAAAAAGTGTAACGCTCAAATGTGACGAATAAGCGTTACACGGAAGCGAAGTCTACATAAACTGTGCATAGGCCCACACAGACAATGCATAACAATCGAAAGCATATTGAAGGCCTACTTCGTCGTAACAATGAATATAAGAGCGTAACTAGGTCTGATTAATTATAACTAGCAAGATTCACTGTGTGGCTCAGTGGGAATCGCACTCCGGAACATTTGATCCGCAGTCCAACCTTTTTGCTCGGCGCCACAAGGAGAACGTGAAATAGAGTGCAAGCGGGGGCTCTAATCTGGACACTTCGATAAAAAGTCGACGAGAAATCTGACGGTCGTGATTGGCCAGTGCCACACTTGACCTTGGCGCTGGCCAATCACAGCCGTTCGATTTCGCGCTGACTTATTTGCCAAGTGTCCAGATTAGGGACAAGTGCTCGGGGGCACATTGAAGGGGTAAACAAACGCACAAGGTGCGCAAGGAGCAGACGAACTTGCAAGCCGTATAACTGTGTATACATCTAATAGCAACGAGGCCAGAGTTTTGTGAACGGGTGCTGGAAGCTCGATGAGAGATATAAGGATTGTTCGATGTAGCAATTACTAGGGTCCGTACGTACACTAAAAAATAATTTCTTCGTTATTCTTACTTTTTTTCATTCATGCTTTTTTATTATTATTATCGAAATACATTGTACAAAAAGGCTCGCCAATGACCGGTCCTGCATCAGTCAAAGCTTTTAAGGTTCACATAAGTAAACTGTTTTCTTTATGTCTGGCTATTATGTTTCCCGGGAGCGCGAAATGGTGACGTTAATTATTGGTTGAAACGGAATCGACTAATAAACAAGCAGCTTTTGTTTTACTTAAGTGTGGTAACAATCGCGGTAGTTGATATCATCCGATGTATCGAACCATATGATGGCCATCATTCAGACGATCCTGATCATCCGGTTATCGATAATTTGTGAAAGTAGCGAGAGGTAAAATATATCACTGCAATAAATGCGCACCAGTTCTCACATAGCCATGGGCCCTAGAAAAATACGGTGCACGCGGAAAGAATTGTCAGAAGTAGCGCACGGGGTGCTTAAAATCGTAGATGATTATTCAATGTCGCGTTTGTTCAAACACTCTTCACGCGAGGCTCTGAATACGTTCTGCATATTAAATGACAGGAAAGTGAATGGGACACTAAAAGGCACATTCATAACTCTTCCTTAGTGCGGTAGCATACTTATTGAGCATATTATATGGGGCACGAATTACTAAGCAGTTTTAGAATAGCGCACGCTAAAGCTTTGCGTATGCAAAGAATAGCGTCGTCGCCACTGCGCATGCGCCGAACGCTAACCACGTTTTGCGCTTTGCGTGCTCTATTTTAGCGTAGGCTATTTTTCAGAAATTTCGTGCCCGCCCAAAGAGTCTTTGCGCTCCTCCAAGGAGGATTCGTGTTGAGAATTTGGCTAAAGCCAAGACGAGCGCAGTTAAAAAAATGGCGGCTCTCAGGACCGCGGCTGCGGCAGGCGTCGTGAGCGCGACGTCGGCGGCATCCTCGTGACTGCGATTTTCAACACAGGACGACATTGCACCCCTACGAGAGGTGCACGTCAGAAACGTTTTGGAAGACCCAGCAAGGTGTACAACGATCGCCGGCAACTCGCCGCTTGCGACGCGCGAACGTTTCTCGGCGAAGGTCAGTACACGAGCTCTCTCTCTCTTGCATGAGGCGACGCAAGTGGACACGACCGGTCCGACCGCTTCCGTCGTATTCTCATATTTAAACAAACCTAAAATCTTACTGCGATGCAATAAGCTTGTTTGTTTGTTTGTTTGTTTTCTCTCAAGGTACAGAATTTCGTGTGTGAAATAAAACGTGTTACTGTTTCTGTGGCGTTGCAACTGGGAAATGATTGGGCTTTTCAGTCACGGCGGAGAAACGCTATTCTAAAACACTCCTGGGCAACGTGCGCTAACGCAAGCTCTAACTTTAGCGCTTTCCTGCGCTAACATTGCTTACGTTATCCTAAAACTCCCTAATGTCCGTTTAAAAAAAGCGGTGAATTGCAACAAACATACTGGGAGGCTGCATAATCAACCCGCGGATCATAGGTTTTCTGGCCATAATGATATAGAATCTTATTTTATTTACCCAGATGTATTATATAGCCTAAAGGCTTTTCTTTCTTTCCTTCTTTCTTTCTTTCTTTCTTTGTGAAAGACACTTTAGAAAATGTTTGTAATGCGCAAAATACCTTGGCTACTCTGTATTAAAAAAAAAAAGAAATCAAATTTAAACAGCATCGCTACGCATGCAGCAGGTGTAATTTGCAACGTTTCCACCCGGCACGTAGTGTACCCTATCTTCACGAAATGCGCTGCATTTTTAAAAGATGATCACTATCGACAAAATAAATTCAAATGCAGTTGCAGAAAACAAAGGAAATACCCAAAAGTCCGCCTTTCCGTAGTCATGAAAAACGCCGCCCAACATGAGATCTATCCCGCGCTGCCGTGAGATAGATGATTCTAAATCGCCTAGCAGGAACACGCCCGCCCGCATCATAAATTTAGAGTCCTGGGGAGGCATATACTCCTTAGAAAGGAAACAGTGAAACGTCAAGAATGCACAAAAGCGTTCACTGCGAACAGTGCTTTCTTTGAGCGTGGATCCAGGTACTAAGAATATAATATGCGAGTAAGCCGTCGTACATTCTCTACATTCCTTGCGCACCACAATATATATGGAACGCCTCGAGGCATACACTGCAGTTGTCATACTACTCCGTAACAGAATACGTACTGCGAACGATGAATCTTGAGTCAGTGAAGGATACGAGGAGGGACGCATATATGTGCACCTTGCCCTGTTTTGCACTGGGTAATATATTAATGTTCTCGACACCCTGTTGCTTGTTCGTTATAGTTCTTTAGTCGTTCAGACTTTTATATTAGACAGGGCTTTTCGTTGTATATAGGTTGTCTCATCTTCAGATATTTCCGTTCTTGTTCCCTGCTGATATTTTTTTTTAAAGCTTTGTTTGAATTGAACGTCCGGATATTTAGGAAGAGTGAAGCTAGCGCAATTTGAAATGTGGGGATCTGCGTCTCCTTTATAGAGTAGTAATCTGATCAGTGCAGTACAAGTAACCTGGGGATTGTACTGTACGTAACGCAATTGTTGTGACACAAATGCACGTCAGTCGAACGTCCGATCATATCGAAAATGACTCGAACAAAGTTGAAATTCTGTCTGCTGCGTGAGTTCCCCGTACTGCCGATGGTGGAAATCCGTTCACACGCTCACCCAGTAATTGTTGGCCCATATTGAATCGTGAAAGAAGATATCCCAAGATCACAAAACCCTTACTCGCGGCTAATTCGGTACAAGGTTAGCTATTGGATGAATTATTTGATGTCTAAAGGTGGCCAGTCAGGAACCATTAATGGCACATAACAATATGTTATAGAGATCGGATCAAAACTCACGAACGTCTAGAGGAATATCAGCCAAAGGTAGCCATTCAGGAACTACTGACGGCCCATTAAAATATGCTCACATGTACCAAACTTCGAACGGGAGAGAAAGGGGGCGGGGGAATGTAGGAAGTAACTGGGAGTCAGTCTGAGAGCAGCGCGATAGCATCTTGGTGTCACCAGAGCTCTGGGTGTCACGTGGTGGCGGCAAAGCGAACCACACTCTGGTCCAACGTCTCTTCAAATGAGGGCTTCAGTGAACTTAAATTTGCCACTAAGCAGCGCGAAGCAGAACATATTGATCCCGAATTCAACAACCGCTGTGGTCTATTTGGAAAAAGAACCAGAAATATCATACTAACGTCTACTACCTAAATTTTTTTTTACAAATTTAGTTAATTTTAGTTAATCAGTTTGTTTAATATTATGCCATACGCATAACATGACTTGAAACACGAAAGAATAAAACACATAGGGATGGACACACACAGACAGGACAGTTCTTTCAATTAGCAACAGAAGTTTATGATGCCTCCTCCGTGGGTCAGCGCTTCTCTAACTCAACCCAACGTCATGTTCGCATAACATGACGTAGACCGGGTCTGATAGAAGTACCCAAGATGACTTTTCTTAATCCTTTAAAGGATTTTGTGTTTCAACAACGAGCCAATAATTCGAGATAAAGCTTCTCAATATCGAACATGAAGCGTGAATTTCTTTACTAAATTTCAGTTTAAGATAAATAGAGGTGCCCTAACGTGGCAAGTATTTTGGTTTATGTGAAGTTGCAGTGATCTCTTGTACATATAAAGTGTTTCTCAAACTCCAAGACGCAATTGTGTACCATCATTTTTTACTATATGTTTTGTTACAGAATCATGCCTTTCCGACAAATCTTCGGCGCCATCTATCGGCAAACTGGGCAGGGTTTTTGATGGCCTTCTAAATACAAAATAAAATATTTAGCCTGGTTTTCGCCTTTACCGTTTTTGCAAACGAAGCTGAAAAAAAATGAAAAAATTGCGGCTTGTTTTACTTAAAAGGCTGGGCTGCACCTTACTCCACACCTTTACCTGCTTGTGATACCCAGCCGTAAGCGGCATCAAAAATGACGGACAACCACGTCTGCTACCAATGGTCGTGAACGTAAACGACCCCGGTTGTACCTACCCTGTGAGCCAAATGAATCGTTTTCGCTTTAAAGGACCGCACGAATCGGTTCCTTAACGCATCACGCTAAGATTTTGTACCGATGGGGCCGAAGATGGTACACGTTTTGCCTCAAAATGTGAAAGGATCAACTAACCTTAGCAGAGAGTAACAAATCAAGAACCTGCTTTTGCTGCCTATGACTTCCGTCAGCTAACAAAAACACGTCGGATTGGCGCGATGGCCAAGAGATGAGGACGGGTACGGGCGATGGCGCAGACCCTTATGGCTATACGTTATTGCGTCAAATGCAGCACGAGCTTTTCCGCTAGCATTGGTCTGTGTTTTTTTTTTTACTGATAAAACACACTGAATGAACTCAAAAATAGCCAGAAATATTGTTTGCCGTGCTATATCTGTTAAGTATAAACAGTTGCTGTCTTTTCTAGTACTGAAACTTATTTCATTTGTAGACACTTACTGCGGGTAGCAAATTCATGCTCTTAATGCTTTACTCTTTAGCCAAATACGCTCATTCTTTACTATATAGACCCTTTCCGGAATTCAGACTGGCAACTTTGATCACTATCATCATCTGAAAAAATGGCATATGTGCTATACAAATGGCGGCCTTCTGTTTAGTGATGAAAGAAGGAGTTGAAGATGCTCCTAAGCAGATGATTCGATGCCTATACATTCTAGACGTTAGCGCGACGTGAAGCTGGGATTGGATGTAAACACTCATTTCTAACTCGGGCCCAGTCAATCTGTTAGTAGCCCACACTCGGCTTCAAAGCGCCTTGATGTAGAGAATTTTATCAAGGCGTCTCTGTGGGTTGGCGCTTTGTTCTGACTGGTTTCATCTTTTTCGCGATCGACACTGAAAGAGATTTAAAAAGAACTGGTCAGTGACGCGCGCATTCTCATGTACCGTTGACTTGCGAAAGTGACGGTGCCCCACACAGTACTGCAGACCACAGATCCATCGCCGCCATTAGTACGGTAAAAGTTAAACTGCCATTTGAGTCACCAGATGGCACTGAATTCCGGAAAGGGTCTATTGACGCACAAAATACCATTGTCGGCCATATCTGTACAAAATCTTAGTAAAGAAACCGATTTAAGCGGCCCCTTCAAAGGGTCAATCATTTATATATATATATATATATATATATATATATATATATATATATATATATATATATATATCTATATATATATATATATATATTGTTTTTTTTACTCCCACTGCTGAAGCTAATTTTTGGAATCTATTTCAAGTGGGTTAAATTCTTTGCACCCTGGCTGTCCTCCAAATACAACAGCAAGGTTGCGCTTTTATTTCGTGTTTATGCCAAGCCAGTGTTCCTTTTAAAATGTTTTCCGTCTCAAAACAAAAAATCATGATACATATTCTGAGTAAAAACAGTGCCACATATGTATTAGGTGACCAAAACATTTAAAAGAAACTATGAAATAAAATAAAAAGTAAAAATTGAGATCCCAAAAAGATCTAAGGTTACGAGATATGGAGAACGTGTCAGCGGATCAAGCGGTCTTTCACGATTAAGAAAATAGCTACAGTTTTGATCACGATATCTGAAGAGCTGATAAAAAACTTGGGAAGGTTTGGCTGCCCCCCTCTCTCCCGTGGATCGAAAATCCGAAAATAGAATCCGCGCCACCGTTTCTTTTCTAACGGGGCAGCGTCCTTCTCTTTGCACGGTCTTCTCGGCACTAATTATCTCCACGTTTTCAAAGCCTTCCTCGGGGAACAAAGGAAACAAGGGGACACCGCTCAGCTCTGAGAACGACTCTGAGTGCCGTCGGGTGGCGCGCACGCCCGGGTTCGAACCTCAGTTTTAATTACTCGCAGTTCACATCGCTTCGCCGTGCGCTCTGGGCCTCCCGCCCGTGCGCAAACCCCAAGCTTAGTTCGCTGGGTAAACGGGAAGCGGACTCTTTGAAGGAGGCCAAGACCGGCAGCAGGGTACAGTCAAGCTTCCGATCGGGTGGAGGCTATTGAGTCACGGAGGTTTCTTTGAGTAGTCGGCAGTCGCCGGAAATAGGCTGCCGACGGAGAACCTTCTTTCTAAGGACGACTTTGAAAAGGGCTCCTCCGCTTTAGTGTCATAGAACGGCTCGCTTCACTCGAAAAACTCTGAGAATTTGACTCGTAGAAAAGTACAAGGAAGACGATGTTTTTTTGTTGTTTTTTTTCTTTTTGCATTAGGTTAAACTTGGACCTGCCCCTTCAACGGGTTTCTTTTTTTTTTCCTTTTACGGCGAGGTTTCGTAGCGGATCTCGGTCCGTGTTTCGTGTACGTCGTGGTTAGAAGGAATCTAGTGTCGCGTGACGTCATGGTGTCACATGACGTCACAGCATCACGTGACGTAATGGTGTCGCAGCATCCGATAAGGTCAAGATGTCACGTGACGTCAGTCTGACACACGAACATCGTCCGCCAAAATTGAGCGGAGCGCGGTTCCGCTAAATTTAAACACGGAGTGTAGCCACGGTGTCCGGAACAGCTGTCCGCCCTGGTATGTCGAGCGTCCCGTTCCGCCCGCGCGTCGAAAGTGGTCCCACTGCGGCAAACAAATGGCGTCACAAAGGCCGGAGTGTTATGCTGTTGAAGGATATGTCTCGATCCTGGCGGTCGGCCGTAGAAGTACCGGCAGAAAGCAGGAGCAAACGCGAGTGTCGCTATCGTCGCGGCGTCCCAACTCCCGGAAACTTCCGTGGACTGTCGCACTGGAGAACTACCTGCAACAGAGCAGGCGTCTGCCACACAGAGGTCGGCATTTTTGGTTGAACTCACTCGTAACTAACTAAAAAAAAAAGTTAAAAACTCACCCACCCTCCTGGCCGCACTCACCTTCGAGTCCTCACTTACGAACTCATGAACTTACTCCCCTCACCGAACTCGTGAACTCGGCGAACTCACGTGTTAGCATCCTTCTGAGCACGAGAGATATAAAAAGACGAGGACGGCGACAAACACCCGCAAAACGTGCAACGAAACGAACGTTAAATGCTCCGTACATATAAAATGCTTTCTACCTTCTGACAACTGCGTATTTGACGACTAACAAGTCAGAAGCGAGATGAACACGTTTGCAACCTGGACACGGTGAGAAGCTTTCTACGATTCTCAAAACGGTAGAAACTGTGTCACCTCGGACCAGCTCGTTCTAGAGATGACTGACAGCACCGGGCACGATCTACGAAAGAAGGAGCGCTTGCGAGGCCGTCCGCCGGGTGCAAACTAAGGTTCCTGCGAAAGAACAGGCGATGGAGAAATCACGAACGTGGTTGTCGTGGACAACACTCGATCCCTTCGGAAACACGACGAAGCGAATCCTGCAGCTGTGACTGCTGGTATTGACGAGTCGCTGATGCTTTGGAGAACCATCAGGCGACGTAAATTCGTGCAACAAATGCAGACTTTGCTACGCTGCTGCAAATGGCTATCCAAAGCGCCGTGCGGGAGGCAATGAGCGGCATGGCTTCGCTTCTTCGTGCCAACCAACAGCCACTTCAAGACGCACGACCACCTGCGGACTCTGGAAAGCTTGAACCTGTCTTTAATCCTTTTTTCATTTCATCTATGAGATGAATGGTATCATTCATCTCATAGTTCATGACGGCGGCGATCCACCACTCTCTACGGGGCTATGTACGTACTTAGGACATTATCAATTATCTTTTTTTTTTTCTTGGCAAAGCCTAATTTCTATCTTTTATGGCTCCCCTTTCTCGTTGTTCTTTTACTTTCCGTGTTGCCTTCAGGCTTTAAGGAGTAATAAGAAAATAGAGCAAAAAAAAACATCAACAACAAAAAGATATTAAAAAAAACACTTGTCTGAAGACTGATTTTGCAGAAGCATACTAGAGTATGACGTAGTACTGAAATGTATATGATCGTAACTCATTCCATTATTACTACTAAACGAAGCCACCAGATTGCATACTGTTCCTAGGAAATCTGCCGCGAATTAGAGAATTATTATAGGAACTTGAGTAGTAAGAGTCAGAATAATTGAGTGTTCACCACTTTATGTATATAGTTGCGAATTCCTTTTAACAGGCTGGTGCTCAGATTTCGCAACTTTATAGTAATATAATAAATTCGAGCGAAGATTTATTCTTTTTAGAGCATCCGTGAAGGAAATGTTTGATCTCGCACCTAGTAAGTAAACCGCGCGTAAGCAAAAAACTGATCCTGACGGATATCTTTCGCCGGAGGTAAATGCGATACCATTTCGGCGTTTCTTTTATGAAGGCCCTATTCTGTTGATTAAATTGAGACGAACCTCGTTTCCTCCCACGGCCCTCAGTCGTAGCAGAAGCATCCCACTTCACTTATCTGTCCCTAGCCGAACGCTGTTCTCTCATTTCCGGCGTCTCATACACACCGAGCCTCGGTGGGCCGCCGCTTCTGTATGCGGAGCGCAAGTTCGTCTGCTTCTTTTGCAGGAGTTAAGGTGACGTCAAAACGCCGAGTTCTGATTGGCTCTGATTGAAGGATAGTGGGTAGACCTCAAATCAAGCTCCCTTGAGGTCTATCCACTATCCTTCAATTAGAACCAATCAGAGCTCGGCGTTCAGACGTCACCACAACCGCTGCACAAGAAGCTGACACACTTGCGCTCCGCATACAGAGATCCCCTCTTCAGTCCGTTCGGTTCCCTTGCCAGGCATTTTGAAGGCGATAGGAGCATCTTCCAGCAAGAGTATGATTTCTACCAAAGACACCCTTCGGGAGTGTGGCCCTTGTTGGAAGCTGTAGAATATCAGCTCAATGGCGGACGCGGAGGCAAACTCCTTGCGTTCGATTGCGCCTCAGGTGCACGTGCCTTCGTGCAGTGGGAAAAACCATAGCCTCCTCTATTGGCGACGTGAGCGATCGAGAGCGTCGCTGTGATCGGTCTTCCGCGATAGGCCGAACGCTGACTATGACGTCAGCAAAGGATTTCCCATCGACGGAAATAAGAAGAATGGAAGAACTTCAATTTTGACGGTGTTGGCAGTGTTGGTTTGAGAGTGCTATGATTTCAAGCTTCCACCATGCTCTTTACAAACACCTTCAAACTTGTTGTTCTGAAGGTAATGACGTCACGAAAGGTAACCATAGGAGGGCGCCACCAAAACATCTCGCCGCCAATACTGACAAAGCCTGGCAGATCACCACGAGACGCGGCCGCTTGAGCCGCCATAGCCGACCTTCCCTTGTCTTACCGAGATGCCGAGCCACTGAAGCGGGTGTTGACGAATCTCCACCAAGGCCTATGCTGGGGAGGAGGACAAACTAACACTTAAAATGGCAATAGCCTGTCCTGCGGCGGTAATTATGAAGTGGAGCGAACGGGATAAGGGTGAACAAAAACTGAAGGTCGGTTATGGCCAGACTTGTACCGTACGCATTACAAGTAATCAAATTACTTGTAATCGATTACTTTTTGGAGTAATTTTGTAATCAGTTGACTACTTTTACTAGGCAGTAATCACAAGAGTAATCTGATTACTTTTTGAAGTAATCAAATTACTTGTAACCGTTACTATTTTTCCACGGGACCCCCCCCCCCCCCCCGGGCACACGCCTTTTTTTTCTCTGAAATGACAAAAATAAAATTTGCTTTTTTTTCGAACGGAAAAAATAAAGATTTTTTCGGAGCTGTAGGAAACGAGGTCAATCCCTTTCTATGTATAGTTTCTGTGGAATGCCCGTTTTTTTTTTTTTTTTTTCAAGCTGGGACTGGGAATGGAAAGCCCCAGGGAAGCCACAGTGCGTGACAAATGCCATTCAGGGTGAAGTTTGAGGGAGCACAATGTAGCTTTGTAAGTCCTTCGTTCAAACTAGCCCCCTCACGCGCACACACACAGAAATAAAAAAAAAAAAAAACCTGCTTAGGGTACCTACTCGCAGCCCGTAGG
Source organism: Ixodes persulcatus (assembly GCA_013358835.2). NCBI lineage: Eukaryota > Metazoa > Arthropoda > Arachnida > Ixodida > Ixodidae > Ixodes > Ixodes persulcatus. The sequence continues at coordinate 614,493 of JABSTQ010009146.1, forward strand.
AGAACCAGAACCAAAGAAATGCCTAAAGCGGATGCAAAATATAACAAAGCCAGTCGAAATATTTCCCCATTTCCTTTACGTGGTCTTTGTGACAAGCAATGTTTCGAGTTGGGAAGTGGTCGGGGCGATCTCTTCCGCTAATGGATACTACACATGATCCGTTTCAAATCCTGGAGCTGTTGCTCTTTTGTATAACATGCGAGCTCACCCACATGTGAATAATAAAATGAGCGACGCAAACTTTGAGCGACAACCCTTGCTCAAGCTTAACAAGATCTAGAACCCCCTCCGCTCCCCCCCCCCCTCCCCCCCCCCCCCCCCCCACACACACACACACAGGCGAACGCCCAAATCATTAAACTTCTTCAAACGAATTCTATGCTTGTGTCCGCATTGTGAAGGTGCAAAGACCACGAAGAGGAACCAGTTTTTCTTCTTCAATACTTGTGCAAATGTGAAATATAGGTTGGAAGTAGTTCATTGTTATGAGCGCTAAAGATGTGTCTTCACACAATAAAGTAATCGGAAAAGTAACGGTTACTTCTTTAAGTAATGTCCAATTACTTTTGCCGTCGAGTAATCAAGTAATCTAATCGAATACTTTTTAGCCAAGAGTAATAGTAATTGTAATCGATTACTTTTTTTTAGTAACGTGTACAAGACTGGTTATGGCGGCGCCCATGCACAGCTGCCTGAAAGCGTCTATATCGGCAGACGACGGATGAGAGGAGAGCTAGGGGACCGGTGCCCCGCTGCGGCGAGACGCCGAAACACACTTTTCCCGAGCGATGAAATGTCCACTCGTGCATTTCGCGTTCCTCGCGCTACCGCTTCTTTTCTCGTCGGGTTTGAAAACTATGTTTCGGGTCCTCGCCGCTGCTGAAGCTGCGCGTGATGGGACACCTTTTTTGGAGGTCGATACGGGGCAGTGACGTCCGTGACGTCACTCCCGAAAACGTAAAAACAAGCAAAAAATGTTTTTCTTTTCTTTTTTTTTAACGTTTGGCGGAGAGCTTGTTGCGGGTTGTTCGTCTATTTGGGGCGGGGGGAGGTGGCGGTTGCAGCGTGTTATTGTTGTAGTTCCATACGCTAAAGAACAGGTCGGATACACGAAACATCTTACGCCAAGAATGTACGAACGATAACAGCTCCGGAGCTGTCTTTCCACGATCAAATCAACATGACCGACCGTTGCCAACGGGCACTCCGACTCGTCGCAGCGTTGCCGGCGTTGCTCCGACGGTCCTTGGCCAAGACCGTCTGCCCACGACCGACCGACCGGCTGGCTTGCTGAATGGAATACGCGCTCGCGCGACCCTTGTGGACCCTTCTGTATTATAGTTCGATCGCTGACCTCAGTTTCAGATTGAGGAATCATTCTCTTCCCCTTGTCATCTCCTTTTCCGAAACAGCGGTGGCCAACGCTGTCGTCGATTCTATCTCCTTGTTTTGTGTGATATGGAGCTCAAATAAACGCCGTATGGATTACTTTCGCAACACGGTATGTACACTTTGTTATTAGTGGGCCATTTTTATTCTGACACGCTTGTCGCCGCGGAGGCGCGTTCACGCTCAATTGTTTCTGATACTACATTACTGTCGAGCTATAACGGTTTGTGGGAGCTACGCAATGCCGGTTCCACCTTTCTTTGCCGAGTGTCACGTCAGTAACGACTGGTACTCGTAAAAGATCGGTCCCGAAGCACTTCGATCACACGTGCGCGTCCGCTCCGAGTGTGCACAGGTATTCACGTGGTTCTTACCGACACTCTCGTAGTTGAAACGTATCTTTTTTAACGGCGGCTCGCTCCTGCATCTCCGAGGCCGCGAAAAACGCCGCGGCGAGTTGTTTCCATCTACGTCGCTTTGCAAACGACTGGCACGGGCCGTTTTTTACCAACTATGACAGTTGTGTTGACTTCGGAGGACCGAGCCTGACCGAGCTGGGAGCCTACTCCGGAGGAGTACGCGAAGTGAACATGTCAGTAAATGACTAAAACAGGACATGACGTCACAGACGTCAAAATACTACTCTGCTACTTCGCTCTGCCCCGTATCGACCTCCAAAAAAGGTGTCCCCTGAGTCCCGCGCGTGACGACCAGATTCCCCGAGCTAACAGATCATCGCGCTCCAAATCTGCGAGCTGGCGCTCTATGGCTCCGTCGTCGAACTGCCAGGCTTTGTGCATAGGGAACTACAAACTACTCGCTCGTGCTATACTTGCGCGCGCCGGTGTATCGGTTCGTGAAAGGGAAGTTTTCGCATTTAGTAACCAAATACTTTACTAGGGGGAATACATTCCACTCCTCTCAAATGCAATAGCCTCGGCGCGGACAGGTTTCCTGGGCTTCGCGGGAGCCATCTATTGTCGGGGAGGTCTCGGCTATCGGGCGGTAAATGATGATGATGATGATGGTTGTTCTACATACCGAATTCATTGTTGTGGAAATGCTCGAGACCAGAGCCGTGTATTGGGAGAGTTTGGCCAATAGGCGGTGCAAAGGCCGCCGCCAGCGCCGAATATTCCCCCCACGCTTAGAGCGTAAACTAAATTTGTGACAGCGTCGACCAATCAGGAGACCTCTACTCCATCTCATAAATGTCTGCAGTGAAGACAAAGGCACAGGAGCGTGAGCCTAGCTTAGCGAAACGCTTTTGTTTGTACGAGACCTCGTGCATAGGAGGCACTTTCCAAAGTCACGCGCTCGTGCCCATGCCTTTGTCTGCACTGCTAGAACAGCGTCCTGAGACTGGCTGAAAGAAAGCAGTGCAAAGGGTGGGGTGCGCGAGCGTCTTGAGACGCGGAGTTACGCTCGGCACGGCTCAAATTATACTTCGTTTCACTTTATCTGCGAGCGAAGCCAAAGCTAGAAGCGCGAGACCAGCGCTTTTTGCATTTCTCCCCAGCTCGCGCGCTCGAGCAAAGCCTGAACGCACGGAGCTTCCGTGCTCGCGCTTCCAGTTTTGCCTTCGCTCGCACATAAGGTGAAACGACGTATAGTCGTGTCACAAATTTAGAGCACACGACCACCGCTAGGGGCTGTTTCGCGGCCTGTGGTTGGCCCCGAGGTGCTCGCCTATTCAAACCAATGTATGGCCAAACTCTCTCAATAAACGGCTCTGCTCGAGACACGTGCCGCGCGCCACTTCTAGGGAGAACATGGCGTTTAAAATCCAGCTCAGTGCTGCGCCAAATGCTTTGCTGCGCTGTGCCGCCATGATCTTCCCAAGGGTTGCACGTTGCACGTGCCTCGTGCATCGACGCACCTTGCGCTACTTTTGAAACATGAAGGGGCTTTAGGTGGAATCGGAGACGACATCGCCGCGGCCGCCGCAAACATCCACGTGCACATGCGCGTGGACTGACGCGGACCTCCCCTCCGTCAGGGCTGGATTCGGCGCTGTAGGCGTTTTGTATAATGCAAATGAGCGGAGTGGAATGTATTCCCCATAGTAAAGTATTTGTAATAACCGTCGCCTCGACAGTCTCACCTTGGCGTAGGTTTTGAGCGTAGGGCTCAACATTTTAAGATGCTGGGTTTAATTCAACGTAAGGAAAGTTCGGTTGTTGTCGTTTTTTTTTTCAAATTTATTTACGCGCTCAATCGTTTTGTGCTAAAGATTCAAAATTTCCTGAAGGGCTGCCGAAATAAATGTCGAAATTAAAGCTAGAAGGAAGACGTTTGTGGTAATTAAAAATATCGTCTCCTAAGACCCGCAAAAAACACAAATTACGAAAACGTGGATTTTGTGCTTCGGCTGCTCTCTTCAAACTTTCAAGATGTCTTGTTATAATGTCGTTTTTGGCCAATTCTCAAAACGAGAGACCGACCAAGGCCACGTCGTCATCGTCGTCGGCTGGTCGATCTTTAATCTAAACCGCGTTTTTCTTTCTTTCTTTTTCCGCCGAAGCTAACCCGTACCGAGACAGCGGCGATCGAACCAATGGCGAGCAGGATTCCCATTCTATTTCCGGATGGGCGAAAAGTTGGAGTGCTCCGACGCATACGCAGCACGCGAACCAAGCGGTTGCATAAACGAGACCAAAAAACAAACAGTTATTCCGACAAACAAAAACTAAACGTGAACCGAAGAGGAAAAGAATAAAGGAAAAAGGGGGGGAGGGGGGACGCAAACAAGCGAGACAAGAAAAAGAAAACAAATTGGCAGAACACTCAAGTAGCAGAAACATAAACGAGATAAGTGGCAGCCTCTGCGGCAAAGTGAACTGCGTCTACTACCCAGGCTCGGGAAATCAGCTTAGTTCTCGAAGGTTTTCTTAGATTTTGCGTATATTTCTGTTCCGATTTCGAGGGTTTCTCCATGTTGAAGGGTATACGTGCACGACAGCTCCCTGTACTCCGTTTCACTTTACGTTGGAGCACAGCGGACGCAACGCACCGCACCATATCAGCCAATCCAGCGTCGCGAACTTGTCCCGTGACTCCCCGCTCCGCGAGTCCCTGTGGGACACGTGACACTCGTTGGATCGGTTGCGAGCGTTCGCAGCGTTCTCCGCGGTCCATCGTGAGGGGAAACGAGGTACAGTGAAATTCCTCACGCTCAGCCCACGTGATGCACGACGCCGGTTCTGCAAAGAGTTGTGCCGGTGAATTTAATCAAGTACAGCGTGTCGCGTGCCACGGATGCGGCACTCGCACCCTCTTTTCTCTCCCCCTCCCCCCTTCTTCTCCTTGTGCGCTATTATTTTCGGTCCTTTCTATTTTGATCTCTGGCGCGAGCGTGCAGGCGGTCCCATGTTGCTCCCCGTGGGATCACCTCTTCTTCGCGTGACGAGAACAGGGAGAAAGACTAGGGAAATCGGTCTCCTTTGATTTATCATTGTTATTTTGTTCCTTCTCATTCTTTTTTTTTTTTTAAATCTTTCTTTTTCTTTATTTTTTATTTTTTTTTTTTTTTTACTCTCGTCTTCCCCTATTGACTTTGGAAACTCGTTTCCGGGTACTTTCTTTTACATGGTAGTTCGAGGAACATCACGAACGCTTCGTGCAACTTGTGCATTTTACTGTATTTACAGCATATAGTTTTTTTCTTCTTTCTTTTTTTCTTTCTTTCTTTTTTCGATACGTATTTATTTTTACCGTCAGCCCATTACGAGGTTTTTAGAGGAGTGGAGAGATGTTTAAACAAAACAGAATTAGTCAATCATGTGCACACGTTCACACGAGGCTTAAAGGGACACTGACATCCCCCAAATCTTTTTTTTCCTTTTTTGTCAGGAGATTTATTATGGAGTTGGAATACTACCCAATTAATATTTTGCTACAGAGTCACGTATTTTTTTAATAAAGCCAAAAAACGCAACTGCGCGAAACCGAAACCAAAACGGAGAAGTGGAGAGGATAGCGTGAGTGGCGGAAGTCACGTGGCTACACCCGACCGTGCGGTTTTTTTTTTTGGTTTTTTTTTCCTCTCTTTTCTTTGCACGTAGCAGACGAAATCCGTGCATTCGCCGTGGGATTCCTTTGCAGTTATGTTTGTTCCGCTCGCTGTTCTGTACTTCAAGATGAAATGTTTTGTACACTTAAGTGTTGGCAATTAGTAGTGAGTGCCCCAGTGCCGTGGTGAATTCCCGTGATCAGCTCCGAAAAGAATACTTCCAAGATGTTGCGTGAAGAGTTGCCTCACATGTCCTGCATCTGAAAGTGGCATTGTGTGGCAGAGTGCACAAGTTTCCGAAAGATCAACGGGTCGGGATCAATGGCTGGCTGCAATTCCTGTAGAACCATCACGCGAAGCTCGGAAAGCGGACGCTATCCGATTCATATGCTCCTTGCATTTTGTGGAAAGTGATGTTACATTGATTTCACAGGTGCCAAAAATGGAATCCATACCATTTAGTTCAGCGACGTATCGTCCACAACATTTTTTTTTTCTGCGATAATTGTAAAAAAAGAAATGTAAACATCGCAGAATGCTTGACAATAAAAAAAAATAAATAAAAGGCACCGGGAATCGAACCCGTGCCCTCTGCGTGTAAAGCGGACATCTTTCCACTGAGCTACTGAAGGTTTTTTTTTTTTTTTTTAACAAATTTATTGATTGTTTGGAAGCTTTTTTGAACAAATACAGACAGCCGACATGTCGGCTGTTTTCCTTTTAGACAATGAGCAGCCTGCCCGTTACATCATTATACGCTAACACTTTACATGCACCATTTCTGGAGTCGTCTTTCGATAAAGTCCCACTGCTCCTTGTCCTCTGGAAATCTTTTCGCCGCAACACTGAGAGTCCACCTCAGCTTGGCCGCAAAATACCACCATGTTCGCTTGGCTTGAATGTCGCACTCGAGATACACAGTTCGGGATCGCCAAATCGCGTGCAGTCCGAGCACCACTAAAACACGCCGCACAGTTGGAGAGTGCTCCTCGCTCTCAAGACACAACCATTTTAACACGTTCCAATCAATTTCAAACTCTACAGTGAAGAGGCACTTAAGTTCCGCCCAAAAAAAGGTAAGCGTTGCTACACTCCACGAACACGTGATGCAAGGTTTCAGTCGCCCCGCACAAAGCACAGTTTAGCGACCACGGCACAAAGAATCCTTTCTTATCAAGCCACACTTTCACAGGGAGCACTTCAACATGAAAACGAACAAAGAAATCTTTGCTGCTTGTAGGCACAGGCAGCTTTCTCAGCTGCTTGAAGACATCGGATGAGTTAACTCTATCATACAAAATAATTCAGCGGGTAGACTGTATGTCGGAAGTTTGCTGCCGATTTCCCTTCAATGCATGCACTCCCGGCTTGAAGTCGAGCAACACCACGCATAGGGCACATTCGCACCTCGTAAAGTAACCGTACACGTGCGTATTCAACTCGAAGTACGCACTTCGTGCTTGACGTTTGAGCGAGCGATGTTTTCAGCCAGGAGAAGGGACGACGGCTCGGCGACGTCTTCGTGCAATCGGCTTACTGGTCGGGCGTGTCGTACGGGATGAATATCAGTTCTTTTGATCGGTCCGAAATTTCTCTTTCGAAGAAAGACAGAATTCGCCAGTACCGTGAACGACAGTTCTGAAGTAGAGGTCCAACGCCCGTCGTCCGCTGCCATCCGCTAGTGCTAGTCCCACGATACGCGAAACGACGCCATGTGAAGAGCACAGAAAGCTTCCGGTTGTCTGTGCTACCTTTTCTTTCAATCAACGTATTTGCAGCTTTTTTGAAGCCACAAAAAATGGGTTTCATGATTTTTTCTATTTTTAATATTGACTGTGTGCCTTCAATGACCCACGAGTTTGATTAAATTTGGTGGTCGCATCGATACCTTAGAAAACGGCCCGTGACCACGGAAAAGAGAGTGAGCGAGACTCGAACCGGCCAGTTCTCGATCGGCGGTTTTCGGGCGGAAAGAAACCGAATTTCGAGCCGCAAATTCTGTTCTGGGTAGTTGGGCTCTCATATGTCACGTACAACTAAAAACCTCGGCGAGCATAAATAACCTGTCAGTGTCCCTTTAAACAAAATAGGATAATTACTTACATGATAGGGAGAAAACATCTCACTCTATATTTCACTGATTCATTGCTTAACAACCCCATTAACAAGAACATTGGCATTGTTAAAGAATTGTCTACAGTATATAATTTATTTACTTATTTACTTTTTTCATGCAATATATGAGCTGTAGCCGCAGACTTGGGAAGTAATTCGTTACAAGTAACGGATTACTTGTAATCCGTTACTTTTTCAAGTAATTTTGTAATTGCCACGTTACTTTTTTCAAAAGTAATTTGTAATGTAATTTCGATACAAAATATTGGTAACGAATTACTTTAATTACTCGTTACTTTTTAAAATTATGACCATATTACAGTAACTGGAGCAATACGAGCAGAACATTCAGGAGCATAAAGAGAGCAAGTTCAACAAAATAGAAAACACCAGGAAGAGGAGAATAGCCGAAATGAAAACACGATTTTTTGTATGACCGGTCACTAGAACCACTAGAAAAACAGGCAAGGCATGTACAAATATACGAAAGAAAAAGATCAAGTAAGACAACGCCGAGTAGGCTCTCCGTCGCCTTCCATCGTGTTTTTCTTTTTCTCCCGCGCAGGAGAAAGCTCTTCGTGTTTATTTGTTTTTGTCTTTTGCACCGTTTCACCCTTTCCAACTTCTTCGACGTCTCCCGCCACCTGCACAGACATCAAACGCGGGTCCGTACTCCTCGATTCGCGGGTCCAGAACTCGCGTAACAGACGATGTAGCCTCGCGCGATGGGGATGATTTCTTTTTTTCTTTGATGTGCGCTACTTTATTCTAGCACGCTCTTGAGGCACGGCTGAAAAGCTCCCGGCGCGAGGCTAAGAGGCTTCGAGCGTACGGACGATACGTCTTTCAGTTTATTTGTCTGGGCAAGGTGGTCGAGTCCACTCCCCCCTTTACAGTCAACTGTCAACATAAAGGAAAGGGGGGGGGGGGGGTTAGGCCATTTAAGGAGTGCTGACAAAGAGAAAGAGAACGCGTAAAAGTGGTGTGATCCTCTATTGTTTGGTGAGACCGATGGCCACCGCTTCTCTCGCTCTTTATGCCTTCCCCTCCCCTCGCCCCCACAAATATTGATATGAAGTGAGAACCGATCAACGATCGATCACCCGTAACCGCCACTTTTTCTCTGACTGGTCGAGTTTTCGGTCATGGAGTGTCCGTCGTCTCCATGGCCATCTCTTACTGAGATGTTCAAACTTCAGGGCATTTAGGAGAACGGAAACCTAGAATTTCAGTGCATACTTTGCTTGCCAAAAAAAAATTGAAAGCCGTTTACAACTCCCTGTAACGCCGAATTAGAGCGCAGGTCTTGAGGAGGAGGGGAAGGCACGGGGGGGGGGGGGGGTAACGTGACCTCGGGGGGGGGGAGGTCACATGACCTGGGGGTCACGTGACCTCGAGGAGGGGGGGGGGGCGGAGAAAATTTTCCGCTAAATTTAGCGGGGAAAATTTTCCGCTAAATTTAGCAGGGAAAATTTTCCGCTAAACTCAGCGGAGAAAGTTTTCCGCTAAATTTAGCGGGGAAAATTTACTGCTAGATTTAGCGGGGAAAATTTCCCGCTAAATTTAGTGGGGAAAAGTTTGCGCTAAATTTAGCGGAGAAAATTTTGCGCCAAATTTAGCGGGGAAATTTTTCCGCTAGATTTAGCGGGGAAAATTTTCCACTAGATTTAGCGGGAAAAATTTTCCGCTAGATTTAGCGGGGAAAATTTTCCGCTAGGTTAGCGGAAAAAATTTTCCGCTAGATTTAGTGGGAAAATTTTTCCGCTAAATTTAGTGGGAAAAATTTTCCGCTAAATTTAGCGGGGAAATTTACCCATCATGCACCGCGCGGTTACGCCGACGCCGACGGCGACGCCCAACGCCGACGGCGACGGCGACGCCGACGCCGCTCAAGCCGGAAACGGGCGCCTAAGTGCTGCGCTCTAAAATGAAAGCCGTTTACAACTCCCCGTAACGCCGAATTAGAGCGCAGCTCTTGAGGAGGAGGAGGGGAAGGTACGTAGAGGGGGCAATGCCCCTCCTGCTCTCCTGCCCTCCCGCATTTACGGGAAAATTTTCCGCTAGATTTAGCGGGGAAAAATTTCCGCTATATTTAGCGGGGAAAATTTTCCGCTAGATTGAGTGGGGAAAATTATGCGCTAGATTTAGCGGGGAAAATTTTCCGCTAGATTTAGCGGGGAAAATTTTCCGCTAGATTTAGCCGGAAAAGTTTTCCGCTAGATTTAGCGGGGAAACTTGAACGCTAAATTTGGCGGGGAATTTTTTCCGCTAAATTTAGCGGGCATACTTTTCCGCTAAATTTAGCGGGGAAATTTTTCCGCTAGATTTAGCGGTAAACTTTTCCGCTAGATTTAGCGGGGAAAATATTCCGCTAGATTTAGCGGGGAAATTTTCCGCTAGATTTAGCGGGTAAAATTTTCCGCTAAATGTAGCGGGAAACTTTTCCGCTAGATTTAGCGGCTAACTTTTCTGCTAAATTTAGCGGCTAACTTTTCTGCTAAATTTAGCGGGGAAAATTTTCCGCTGGATTAAGCGGGGAAATTTTCTCTGCTAAATTTAGCGGAGAAATTTTTCCGCTAAATTTAGCGGGAAAATTTTTCCGCTAAATTTAGCGGGGAAATTTACCCATGATGCACCGCGCGGTTACGCCGACGCCGACGCCGACGGCGACGGCGACGGCAACGGCGACGGCAACGGCGACGGCGACGCCGACGCCGCTCAAGCCGGAAACGGGCGCCTAAGAGCTGCGCTCTAAAAACAAAAAAAAACATTGTCATCAGCAAGAACAACAAACTCTAATCTACGGGAACACATCAAGGTAAACTTGGACACCTGCATTCTGCATTGGCTATACATTGTAACGTTAGAACCAAGTTTTTCTTTTCCTGTGAATAACAGCTGAAACACCCGAGTCAAATGGAGCTTTCGTAGATCGCTTTTTTAGCTCCGAATCTCGTAGCGGACGTGGACGCTGCTACTGAGCATGCGCACCGCTAGCTTTGTCTGCACAATTCCAGGGATCATTTTCGGAGGCCGTAAGCTAACGTGATGGCGAGTGTGGTTGCAGCTTTCGGTGCCTTGTCAGCTTACAAGTGAACGGAGTGCACCTACACACTTGAATACAATATTTTATGTTTACAAGGACTACCATAATACGGGCGCATGAGAGATGAAAAGTCGTGATGCAGAACATTTTGCAAAATATCAAAATTGTTTCTATTGTTCTCTGGATAAGTGTACGGGAAAAGTAACGTGAAAGCAATTTGTAACGTAACGAGTAAAGTAATCCGTTACTTTTCAGCGAAAGTAATTTGTGACGGTAATTCATTACATTTGAGGCTCGGTAATTTGTAATTGTAATCCATTACATTTCTCAAGTAACGAGCACACGTCTGGCTGTAGGAAGAGCTCCGTCATTGAATTTCCTTAGATAAATTGCGTCACTGCGCCATTCAGTATCCAGGTAGCACAGGTTTTTTAGTTAAAGTTAGTTTGGAAATTTAGGGTCTTAAAAAGACCGAAAAAGCCAAGGTTCAACCAAACTTTACCTTTTGTGTCCAGGCTCAGGGTATCTTGGCCCTAATTCACCAAACAAGTGTCATACTTAGGCTTTACGACTGGTTGTTCGGTTCATTCGTTGCATCTTTGGCTCAGGTCTGGCACTTTAGCAATTATGTGGCTAGACAAAAACGCACAAAAAAGTACTCTGTCACTAACTCCTTGGAGAAAAAAACGTGTTAGGGCGAAGTTAGGCTCCTAGGATTGCCAAGCTTGTGCGAAGATAGCCATTTCTTTCTAACGTGGAGCCTTGAACCAGGACCAACTTATACGAACGAACCATTTTTGTTGGCGCTGGACCGGGGACAAATCTAATGGGGCAGAACACGTGGGTGGACGTTGTCAACAGGGTATACATTTATATGTAGTAGCTATAATAATTTATTTATTTATTTATCTTATTTATTTATTTAACAGATAAACAAAAAAATATATTGCATGTAATGCAAGAGTAAAAAAAAAGATTCGAAGCAAAAAGCAGAATTAAATATTTTTTTTAACAACGATAAAGAAAAGAAGATAATGCTGCACTAAGTCAATGTTAAAGAGTAAAATGCTTTTTAAGGGGTTTTTAAATTCGGTGATTGAAAAATAGCTTTAAGAAAAGTTCGATCAAATGCAGTAAAAAAACTGCTTAAATTTCATATATGTTTTGTTTGCAAAAATGGGATTTAATGACTGCTCTCTTTCCCTAGTGTGATGTGTTCTCTTTGAGCTTAATGGTTTCAAAAATGTGGGGGAAATTGTGTTTGTGTTCTCTGACAATATGTCTTTAAGGCTGCGGTCCCACGGCAGCCATCTTGAACAAGGCGTTAGTTCAACCAATAGATGGCGACACGCACCCGTTGGGTGGCCGAAACATTGGCTCACGGTGGGATGGCTCGAGCACCATTACGTTCCCCTCGTGGCCTTGCTCGCGCCGCTGCCAGCTGTGCTCAGCTGGCTCAATAGCGTGGCCCAGCAAACGCATGTATGCGAGAATGTCAGGCTTTGTATAAATTGTTCTCTGATATAGGGAGATGCGGTTCGGCGGTTGCCACGGCCTTTCGCAATAAATCTTACCAAGAAGGAATCAATTGTTGATTGACGTGTCAATATTCTTTCAATGAAAACTTCTTCTGCAGGAATGCACGCTCAGTAGACTCAATATTCCAAGACACCAGTGGAAGCGGACGTCAAGTGAACTGCTTCGCAATTTACGGTACTTACCTCACCATTATAATGACGACCGAAAAGTGACATAACGAAATATTGTGTTTCATGGGATCCGGAAGATTTTGTAAAGGTTGTTACATTATAGTTCCCAGAAGACAAACGCCGTTGCAATATTTTCGGAAGTACCGATATAATGTTGTAAGTACAGCTTTGGAGGAGTATGATGAAAACCATCAGAATAAATAGGAAGACGTTTATTTGCAATGGAGACGCTATGAATGAACGGCGTTTAGCGACGGCAAGTTATGAGCGTATGGGAATTTATAAGTTCACGTGATTGCTAACTATGGACATGCGGACAATGACGACCTGTTTTGTCGGGAGATGGAGTAGCGCTGATGACCTATATCGGACGACTCGTGGCAGACGAACAAGCAAGTTTCTTCTCAGCGAATGGTAAGCGTCCAGTGTCAAGCACAGCACGTGGGTACCAACGTTGTCGACGTTTCGAACACTTACCACTTTCGACAAAAGTGCTGGCACCTGAGCTAACTTTGTGGAAAGAGTCGAAGGCTTCCTCGAGTCCAGCGCCATCATGAACTGTAACTGAAAACGATCCACTATTCAGTCTGTGGGTGGCGAAACGTATCCGCATCTGCGGAGTCATGGTCGATGCGTACTCTAAGTGGTTGGAAGTTTACACGATGCCTGCCACGACGTAAAAACGCGTCATTGACGTTCTACGCTCTCCTTTCCCTACTTTTGCCCTACCGAAAATACTTTTCTCTGATAACGCGCCAAATCTTGCTTCAAATGAAATAAACAAGTCCCCCCCCCCCCAAAAAAAAAAAAAAAAAAAAAAAAAAAAAAAAAAACGGCATCAGGCATCACATTAGTGCACCATACCATCCTGCAACTAACGGGCAAGCAGAACAGATGGTGTGCGAAACGAAAAAAACCCTTTTGAAGCTTACGGAAGAAGCAGTTCAGTGAAGAATCGCCAGGTTCTTGTTCCAGCAGCACGCGACGGTCTCATCTTACACGGTAAAAACACCCGCCGAAGCAATGTTCGGCGGACGAAGAGCCACACCCCTCGATCTCATATGATACTATGGCCATGAATGAAGATCGAGAGATTCCCAGATCGGGAGTAATGGCAGATTATTCGATTGGACAACTCGTCTACGTGAGGAATTTCAGCGGAAGACGAGCCTTCCATGTAAAACTTGAGTAGAAAAGGCTCTATGTTGGTTGACAAGAAGGTGTCATCCCTCTGAAGACGTTCGATATCAATGCCCTTGAGTGTAAATATAATGAAATCACAAAACACTCTTTGTGTATTGTGTAACTGCCCTTGTATTTGGTAGTAGAGGCTATGGTGGTGATTTGGACCTTTCACGCCAGGCTCCTTTTTCTTATTTTTCGCCTCATACTCCTTTGCGGTTTCAGTAGGCTTCAAGAATCTTTTGGAACGGGGACCTTTTACGTCAATGAGGCCATTTGTCCCAAGTAGTCAATCAGGGAATGCTGCTAGAAATCCGTCCTTCATATTAACGAATAAGCCGCACTTCTGCACATTGCAGTTTTCCTGTTCCATGTACAGTTGTAAAGCAGCATCCTCATTGATTCTACCATATTCTGTTGCGGGTGAAGAAAGGTCTTTGGGTACACGATACTTGAAACCAGTCTGGCACTGTACGTTGTGGTTCGACACCCACTAATATCGTAGTCCTTATAGAGCCTCATAATTTAATCATTACCTCGTCACCTCATATTGCTCTTCATCAACAGTAAGTACAATAGGCTACCGCCATATTACAATCCAAGAATTGAAAAATTGAGTCCTTCAATCCTTCAATATGTTTATTATTTATATAATGTTATTACGTTACATTACCTCGAGACGATCGACGTCCGTCGTCGATCTCCAAATAATTATATAAGGGGGGGGGGGGGGGGGGGGGGATCAGTGGCCGAGTGCATGTCTAGCGCACACCAGCTCCCTGCCCGTTTCGATCTGGAAGAGCATCATACAGGCATGCGGTCGTGTATCACTACTGCGTGGTGCACGTTAAAGACCCTAGGTTTGCGGTTGTACCGCACTGGCTAAATTGCTCATCTACACCTGAGACACACGCCCACTAAGGCAGACTAACTTCCGGCTGTATAAACATACACACAACAATTTGCAATTAGACGCACAATCACAAAGAACACAGCGTGCCGCCTCTTTTCTTTGGACCGTCTTTTTTTTTTTTTAACCAGCGCAAGCTCGCGCGTTCTCTCTTTTGGGACGGTTAGAACTAACGTTGATTAGAACAGTCGCACATAAAACCCGCGTTTCTCCTACCCGGCCGCTTCATCCTCTCATTATGTGTAGGTGGTTAAAACTAAATAAGCTATAATAATGGTGTATTATTCATATTTATACTTCGTTTCACCTTATGTGCGAGCGAAGGCAAAGCTGGAAGCACGAGCACGATAGCTCCGTGCGTTCAGGCTTTGCTCGAGCGCGCGAGCTGGGGAGAAACGCAAAAAGCGATGGTCTCGCGCTTCTAGCTTTGGCTTCGCTCGCAGATAAGGTGAAACGAAGTATAGTTTCAGTTTCAGTCAGGGGAAAGGAGGTTCGCGGGAAGTAGGGCCAATAAATGAGCTGCGCTTAGAGTATCGGCACTCTCTTCCCCGACAGTGTTGTGGGCGCCGCCATTTTGGTGCTTGTGCAGAGCAGGCGCAACTGCCGATCGTCATGATTCAAAATTGCGACTTCCTCAGCACTAGATTCGGTGCTCATGTAATATTGCTTTGCTTTGTCGCAAACTGTTTAAAGTGGAGGACGGAAAAGCGTTTCTTGTGATTTAAGATACAGCTTCAAAATAACTGGCAACCATGATTTTAAGCCACAATATGGCCAAGTGTCGCTACTCTGAAGCATAGCTTATTTAATGACACTATTCATGCCCTTGTTCAAGAAGCTTGTAATACCTGGAGGGGCCATGACGTGAGCCCCGTGGATTCCACAAGCCACTACCTTTTGACACCTGCCTCTTCCTCATTGTTCCCGCTAGTGCCAGCAAATTAGCTACGCTTCAGAGTAACGACACTTGGCCATATTGTGGCTTAAAATCATGGTTGCCAGTTATCTGAAGCTTTATCTAAAATCACAGGAAACGCTGCGTCCTCCACGAATGTTTAAACAACCCGCGACAGAGCATAGCAATATTGTATCAGCTTCGTAGCACCGCATCTAATGCAGAGGAAGTCGCACTTTTGGATCATGACGATCGGCAGTTGCGTTTGCTCTGCACAAGATCCAAAATGGCGGCGCCCAAAAGAATTTTGGGGAACGGAGTGCAGAAACTTTAAGCGCAGCTCATTTAGTGACTCTAGGCATGAAGTGAACTCGGGTGTATTCTTTCCCTCTTCGTCTTTATCGTTTATCGATTTCAATTATATCGAATAATGAACACTTTATATCACGCTACGCTTGTGTAATTATTTGTCTTAGATTTATTAACCTGACCCAGTACTTAAACCGTTCATTTATCGATAGTAAATCTTCAAATATATTTTCTAAATGTGAAGGTAAAACGACACGGAGATTGATGATGATACAGACGCCAACGCCGCCCTCGAAAATTTTTTGAACTTAGAAATCAGCAGTTTTGTCTGCCATCCGCCAGGTAGCGCAACAAAATACCCAAACAGTTTTTAATTGTTTTTAAAATTAGCTAAGCTCTACAACTATCAAGAAACCAAAGCAAGATCATTGGGAAAATCTAATACATCGCAATGTATATCTATTCCATAAAATAAATGTTATTAGAGGCCAATACATCTGCTTGATGTCCAAAAAAGATGTGCGTCAAAAACAGGTAAGTTTGAAGGGCTCCCGGAGCGTTATGACTTTGAAAATTAAAAAAAAGCCACCGTCCACCTCTTGGGCAACTATTGTAGTTCTAAATGTTATAAAAGATTTTACCATAGTTTAATTATTTACTCAGCGGCATTTGAATTACCATGACTCGAAGCACAAAAAAGTGCTCCGTTTGATATAGAATATCTAAACAAAAAAATTTTACACAACATTAAATTTTTTTTCTGCATATTACCAATTATAAGCACTACATCTGTAGCTAATTTCATTGCCCTAGCGCTTGTCATTAAAAACATATTTTTGCTGAAAAATGTCAATTTTAGGGCGATATTTGGAGAGCTGAAAAAAACAAGTAGTGCAAATACCAAAAAAGTATACCGTTACATTCTGCTCCGACATCATCTTAACAAAACTGCTCTATTGGAACCGTGTTATCTTTAATGAATCGTTCATAAAACATGAACCAGCGGAGCAAGTGAGGGTCCACGCCATCATATTCGCAACGCTACAAATGCGCATGAACAGTATAAACCAATACATACATAATATCAAATGAAAGAGGATTGCATTGCCTTTCGAATGACATCAATCCCACAAAACAGTATTTAAAAGGAGATGAGTAATGACCTGCCAAAAAGTACCTAAACTGCCACATTCAGTGGGACCGTGGCCTTAAGAAATAATATGCGACTTGTTTGCCTTTGTAATTGTAGAGATGCAATTTGGTTGTCTCTCACAATAAGCTTAGTTGTGAGCTTTTATTTTTAAACCAAAATGATTTTCTTTCTATTTTTTTATGCATTAGCAAACAGTTTGTGCCAGAATCAACGTTGGTGGCGCTCATTGGCGCGTAAACTGAAGTTTAACTTCGGTATAGACCATCTGTATTTGGCACGTCGCATCGTCCAGAATGTGTTGTTGATATCCTCTAAAAACAGGTATTGCTGGCTCATAAAGTCGGTTATCTGAACCAACTTCAGTTTCGGGCTCGGAATCTTGAGGACGCATGCGCAGTTTGCAAAAGAGTATACCCCTAGACGTGTGACGCAGCCTTTTTGTGGTGTACACCTGGAAATGAGCGTTCTACTGGCAACTAACAGTAAATTGTCAACAGGCGAGGTCCGATGTGCATGTTATAACAATGAACTGGTTTGTTTTGTGCTACGTTTCGGGCTGCTTTTCACATCGAAATTTAGCACATTTCTGAGTAACTTTTACTTAGTCAATTTTAATTTTAATTTGAGCGGTTCAAGTTACGTGTTTTTGCGACTGCATATTTCATAAGGTCTGAGCGACTATCTGCTCTCTTATTTTATTGTTTTTTTTTTTTATGTTTCACTCTTTTCGAACACCCGAAGAATATATATCGACGTTTGCATCAATACGCAAATAGAAAGTCTGTCAGTCGCAAATAATTAAAAAAAAAATTATTTCGCATTGAAAAAAAGGTTTATAAAATCATAGTTGCGCTTACAAACAATAATGTATACCGCACACCTTGACACTCGTTATAAACAGGGATGTGTTGAGTGAATGTAAAAAGGCCAGGGTGAGAACGAAGGTGAGCTGGTTTATATAATCCCGAGAACTTAAGGAACACAGGACGTAGCTAGTCCCGAGCATGTCATTATCGCTGCCCAGCCAATCAGGTTACAGCATTTGTTAACATAATAAGCCCCGCCCCCTGCATTTCTTAAGCTGACACTGATTGTAGCTGTACACCCTAAAAAAAAGCCCGTGCGTCAACTTTCCCGCACAACACTCGTAGAGCCAATCACCGCAACTTACGGAGGCAGCTCAGCGAATGACGATGCCGAAACATATGTTTAGACCAAAAAACGCGGTCCGAGTTGTGACATTAAGCAATGCTAGCGTGACGTTTTGTATTGCTTAATGTCACAACTCAGACTGCGTTTTTTGGTCTAAACATAAGTTTCGGCATCGTCATTGGCTGAGCTGCCTCCGTAAGTCGCGGTGATTGACTCTCCGAGTGTTGTGCGGGGAAGTTGACGGATGGGCTTTTTTTAGAGTGTGTACTTAATTTAGATGTATAGTTTTAACATGTTTCATTTTTTTTTAACTTGCGGCACGAACTGGAAGTGTTCAGCGTCCGAGGAAGAGAAAACGAGGCAACTTGCGAAAAATAGTTATGGCGCGTCTATTTGCTCGAAAGTGGGAGCGAAGAGGCAAGCTTTGCATGGCGAGGCCTAAATGATTTTGTGATCGAAATAAATTATCGGCTCCGGGACAAATGAAGCGATGATAGTCCCTTTGCGGGTCGCATTTCTGGGTCGAGGCTATTTCTCCGTAGGTCGCAGTGACAACACTGCTGAGACAACACTCTGCGGAGAGGTCTCTTTTTTTTTTTTAAGCGAGGAAAAAATAATATTGCGTCACATTGAGAAATGAGGATCAAAGGGCGGTACAACTCTGGCATATACCACTTTCCTTTACGTATGCTTAGTCCAGAAAAACGAGAAAAAAAGAAACAACTCGCTCTTTGCTTTTATGAAAATCCAAGGATACCCTAAAAAACTGACCTCTGTGGTGTTTCTAACAAACAACAAATGTGAGCGAACGAACAAATAAAATAAATAAGCAATCCAAGAGAAGAAAAAAATCTTTTTTTTTTTTTTTGCAGCTCACATTGTTTTTATCCGGGTTCAACGTCAGAATGAATTGGTTCACCCATCCCATGTTATTGCGTTTGGTAGTTCGCTCGTCGTTTGACAGCTGGGTACCTCGACTTCGACGTTGCGGTTGTACACTCTTGCTTCTTTTCTTTTTTGTTTTTGCTTTTATTACACCATGCAGACCCATCTCGTGATATTGAAGCGAAGTAAGGACACGTGAAGCACATTCATCGTACACCGCACCGACAGTGCCGACTTTTTATGTTTTATCTACTGCAGTACTGTTGGGATGAAGATAACCGAGCAAAAATAAAGTACGTTATATTAAGTCTCGAGGCAAGAGAAGAGGTAGATGTGTGTGTAAACTAATCGTTTCTAAAAAAACAACAAAAAAAATCCTCCTTTTTATTACGGGGATTATTGAAAAATCCCTCAATCTAATCCTTTTAGACGCATTATTGGCTAAACCCAGTTATCATTTACTGATTTGATTTAAAAAAAAAGCATATCCTTTGTGCATACATCCATTAAAAGCTTAAAAACGGCCTCCATACACTACAGGCTCGGTTAACGGACGGCCAAAGTTTCCCGGTGTGATATTCAATTTATGGTTTTGCAATAATAGATTACAAAGTTCTGTAATAGTAATGATTCCCGCTGCTACACTCGGTAGATTAGAGGGATTTTATTTCTATTTCTGGCGCTTCTCATAAACACTAAAATATTAAGGTGGTCTAGTTGGTACAACATACTGAATATATAAAGCGCAAACGGACATGCGATGACCTGAAGCACAGGACAGCCCTGTCCTGTTTACTCTATGTCCTCGTCTTTCCTTTTGCGCTTTATGGAATGTTCAATGGGTTCATAAACAAAATGCAAAGGTGCTTGAAAGTGTACATTAATAACAAAATACTCGCTCCTGAACTTTTCGCGATGCTTATTTAATGTACGAAACGAGCATTTGTGGGAAGTGTAGACGTTGCTACGTTGACTGCAAATCCGAAAATATTGAGATGAGACTGTTTTGTGCTGCTCGTTCTTTCACACCGATTGCAAACTCCTCTTAATTATGAAACTAGCAGACCCCCGGCACCGCACTTTCACTATCATAAAATTGGAATATAGTATATATATATACATGGTACCCTTGCCTTAATTCTGGGGACCGTACTTTGTTCACCGTTTTCGTTTTAATGCTGCTTTTGCCGCATTGGTGAGTTTTAGTATTCTACATTTCGTGACAAAAATATCAATCCGGTCATTTCCCGAAAATTTTAACAACCTTTAAATGTGAGATCAACGTAAATTGTTGATGTCACGACATGCTGCCCCGACCTGCGCTAGAAATAGCCGATGCATGGCAGGAGCGGGGTTGCCGAGAAACATGAACTTATAAAGACGTAATCAAACTTCAACGCAAAATCGATGGCACGAATGTTTCCATGAGTGAAGGGTATATATAGCCTGCCTCAAACTGTGTCTTATGACAATATTATAAAAAAAATGAATTTGACTGTAATCAGCGAGAGTTTGAGAAACGCCGGGCATGGCGAACCGCGAGTGTCTTATTATCGCTCTGCCGTCAATAATGTCGCTGTATTCGCCGATAAAAATACACCCTTTTTCCAAAAGTTCATCGAGCAACATTGATGATCGACATTTCTAGAGCACAAAGCACGTGATTCGATCCGAGTCCTCGCCGAACGCTGACACAGCCCTCGTGTCCAATACAAGCCCCCGAGTAGATGACCAAGCAATGGCGGACAGGCGATGGCGCGGACGTTTGAAAAGGGTCCATAAACGCCGAAGAACAAGTAACGAAGCAGGAGGCGTAAACATAAGAAACCACGCCCTGCGTTTCTTAAGCTGTTAGCAACGTTACTAGAACAACTCAGTTGGGAAACTGTCATAGAGCCTGCTCTGAAAAAGTGGAACCGGTCGGTACTCGAGAACCGAGCTGATGGCAATCGCATCGCCGCCATTTCTCCCGCAGCGGCCACTCGGGGAACTGCACGGCTGTTTGTATTGGTTCGGGAGTATCGCATTCGATAGCGTCCCGTCCACTGTTGCTGTTCTATTTTGGCTTTAATGGGCCATTTTGGCGCCGAAACATATACGGTGGAAGGGATTTGCAGAGAGGTTGGACATCACGGACGGATGTGTCCTCACGGGCAAAGCATTACCCATATCTTTTTTGTTCACCTAATAATTGCTATTTCGCCAAAAACCTTACATGTCTTCGTTTTAAAAAGGTGGTGCATATCGTTTCTTTGATTAAAAGAAGTCGCCCCTGGCATGCTTTGACGAGATCGTACCGTCCGCAGAATCTTGTATGAGCTGCAGGGGCTCCGGAACCGAGAAGGGGGGGGGGGGGGGGGGGGAGAGGGAGAGGGAGGGGGAGGGAGATGGCAGTCGCCCCCACAGGTTCTAAACCAGCCCGCCGCGGGCATGCCCCTACACTCAAAGCTGTACCGACCGCCCCCCTCCCCCCTCTCCCCTCTTCTCCCCTCCCACCACCCGTGAGGTTCTTGCATGTTGAAGCTGCACTCCATAGGCGACGAGGCCACACAGGCTAATCAGACGCGAAAGACAAACCATTTGCGGAAAGTGCCAACATTATACTCCGTTTCACCTTATGTTGTACCGCAGAGAAAGCTAGAAGAGCGAGCTCATAGCGTTGGGAGCTGCTCTTAACACACGAGACCTTGTGCCGCCGAGATGTGCACTAACGCAAGGAGCTCGCGCTTGTAGCCTTTCATGCGGTACATCATAAGGTGAAACAGAGTATAGTTTATACCACGTTATATATACAGGGTGTTCCACGAAAGGTGGTCGAATTCGATATTGCTAAAACTACGCGTCGCAACAAAAAAAAAAACGCTTGTGTCGTTTTTGGTCCTGGGCCAGGGGCCTATTTAGGAAAATGATTAAAGTCCGGGATAATTACATTGTTAATTATTTTCGCGTAATTATGTTTTGAATATTGGGTTTAAGGGCATGGTTTTAATTAGAATCTTGCTGAGCATCGTCGAAAAACACTAAATCAACAAATTGCAGAACGATAGAAGACACGTGCAGTATTTTACGGCTTTCTGAAAGACCACACAACTTTGTCGGGTTTTTAATACCCCTGTCAGACGGGCTAGTTTAGTGTCACTACAAGCGAGTGCACTTCAACCCGTCGAAACACACTCCAAGTGCGTTGGTGCTACACGGGAAAACTTAGTGTCACTCCAAAATGATGGCAATAACGATGGGTAAGTAATGGACACGCAAAATATTACAGTGCATACGCATTTTTTCACGAATAACTTCGTCGTCTTATTAGAAACACGTTACCACACGAGCTTTAATTTAAATTTAAATTCAATTTGATCATTACGATCAGCCATTACAAGCCAGTGATACACGTCCGCACGCCGGTACGACGCTCATCTATACTCTGTTTCACCTTATGATGTACCGCAGGAAAGGCTACAAGCGCGAGCTCCTTGCTCTAGGGCACATCTCGGCGGCACAAGCTCTCGTGCGTTAAAAGTAGCTCCCAACGCTATGAGCTCGCGCTTCTAGCCTTGTCCGCTGTACAACATAAGGTGAAACGGAGTATAGATCGAAACGAGCGGAAGTGGGGATTGAACCCAGGATTCTGGGTTCTGCAGCGCGAGCTTTCACTCCGCGTGCTCCGAGCTGGTGTGCGCGAGCCCACTCGGCCACTCGCCACAACGAAACATCATGGAGTGTGTGGAGGACGAGCTGGAGGGCGATATCCGCGACGTTGAACAGTGGAAGCGCATGGTTGGGGCACTTTTCTCCGCGAGAGCCCAACGCCTTTCAGGTGAGAAACAGCTGAACCTGGATGCCGACGCACAGGCAAGAATTTCAAGTGACATCGATCAGCAGCTGCAGGCCAATGCCTTCACCATAGCCGCTCTCATGATCGACAACCTACCCTTGATCAGTCAAGAACGGTGGACTTTCCAGAGGAACGAACGGTGGTTCGAAGACACCGTGCCGCATTTGAGCGAGTTCCATTTCAAGCAAGCCTTTCGCGTCTCTCCTGCCACCTTCAGATTCCTGGTGGAGTCTTGCAGGTGCCTCCTGGCCGTCGCTGGCCGTCGCGCAGGGGCCAAGGCTGGAAACTAAATTAGCCGCTTGTTTTTCTACAATGCACTACTTTCCTGCCAACAGAACACAAGTGCGCATCTAATATTACTCTTATCAAAATATTACTAATTGTACGCAGCGTTAATTTCTTCTCTTATTTTTACTCCTTGAACGCTGCTATCGAGATTACACACTCGTCTAAAGGAGCGAGCGTAGTGTGCTTACCGAACTCACTTCATTGGAAGTGTGTTCTTCGGGCAGGGCTGGGGATTGAGCTCAGGATCACTGGGTCCTGCAGCGCGAGCTTTCTCTCCACGTACTCCGATCTGGTGGGCGCTATCCCCCTCGGCCACCGATACCCCTTAATAAAGACACGTTAAAAAAATATTAGGCGTTTACGATTCTCTGTAACGCCGAATTGGAGCGCAGCTTTTGAGGAGGAGGGAGGAAGGGTACGAAGGGGAGGGTATGCCAGCTGCTCCCCCTCCGTACCCTCCCATCCTCCTCTCCTGTTCCCATCTCACTAAGCGTAAAAAGTTTGCTAAATTTCCCGCTAAATTTAGCCGGGAAATGTTCCCGCTGAATGGACGTGTGATGTCACATGACACGTCATCTGAAATTTGAAGTGTGACGTCACACGGGTAAACTTTTTTCTCTAAATTTAGCGGAAAAAATTTCCGCCAAAATTAGCAAAAACTTTTACCGCAAAATTTAGCGGGAAAACTTTACCCTCGTGACGTCACGTGTGACATAATTTTGGGCAACAGCCCTTAATTAATGCAACGCGCGGTTACGCCGACGCCGCTCAACTCAGAAACGGGTGCCTAGGAGCTGTGCTCTAAAACAACGTTACATTAATGAACGATTTTTACGCCAATTGGATGATTCTGATCGATCATCGCAAGCCAAGATAAAGAACGAAGCGTATCCAACTTTGGTGTTCCGCTTCGTTCTACGGAAGTCTACGAGGAGGCCCTGACACTGCCTAATCAGATCATAATTATCGTGTTGTCTCGAATAGTTACATGCTGAAACAAAAGTAGGCTCTGTCATTTCTGCTAACCAAGATAGCCACGAATGACGGACTTTGCCGTCGTCTTTTATCAATTCACCGCTGCGCTAATCTTGATTCAGATCAGCCTAAACTCCAATTCCACCCCATTATTTTTTTGCAATGCCACTCTCCTACATGTCGTCTCTTTCACGAATTTGTTTTTCTTTATAAAATAAAGCTTACGCCACGCTTTTGGTTTCTGTGTTATGTTTTACTGTTGAAACACTCCTATTGATGCCACGCACTCGATCGAGCGAAGTGAGTTCGTCAAACTCACTCCAAGCCAAGTGTGTTCCTCAGAAAGGAGCCGTGTGGCACACTAGAGAAATGACACTAAGGGCGAAGTGCACTCGCTTGTAGTGACACTAAACTAGCCCGTCTGACAGGGGTATAAGTTTCGGTTTGCAATCGGAGCGCTTCTCGGCACCGACGGCACGCGCCCCGTGGAAAAATAGTGCAACCAACCTCTGCTGTGCTGTCCTCGCGCAACGTCGCTCAACGCAGCAAAGGCTGGTTGCACTATTTCTCCACGGGGCGCGGTGCCGTCGGGGCCGAGAAGCGGCTCCGATTTCAAACCGAAACTTAAAAACCCGTCGAATTTGTGCGGCTTCTCGGAAAGCCGTAAAATGCTGTGCGTGTCTTCTATCGTTCTGCAATTTGGCGATTTAGAGTTTTTCGATGATGCTGAGTAATTTTGTAATTAAAACGACGCCCTTAAACACAATAATAAAGAAGTTAATTACGCAAAAATAATTAACACCTTAGTTATTCAAAACATTAATAATTTTCCTAAATAGGCCCCTGACTCAGGACCAAAACGACACAAGTTTTTTTTTTTTTTTTATGGTTGCGACGTATAGTTTCCGCAACATTGAATTGGGTCCAGTTTTCGTGAAGTACCCTGTATATATGCGTATATACTCGCGGACGACGTTTTGTGGCATAAAGTCAAAGTCCCGTGCGCCTGTGAGCTCGCATATACTTTACGCTGATCAAAGTTCTGTTCGGGATCCTTCTCACTTCTTATCATATATCTCTAAGAGTTACCCCCGAGCATAGACTGTATATCGCAAGTCGTGCGCATGTGCTATCAATGACGCGGGCGCGAGCGCGGGGTTTTCGAAAGTGCATTTCATGCTCGAGTTCTCGCGCAAATAGACCATTCTGCAAAGCATAGCTGTTCCTTCGCTACACCCGACTGGTTTAATGAAGCGGTATATAGACTGGGAATTTTAACGTGCATCCCTCAGCGGTGATCACCCGAGAGCACGTTGGAGTATGCTCCTCCACTTCCCCTATACGTGATCTGCATATTCCGTGCAGTTAGCCACCAAATTCCGTCGGTGTTCTTAAACTGCTTCATATTTGTGTGGTGTCGGAGTGACGGGTATCACGTGAAAATAACGATATTGTATCTCGATCATCACGACGAACGCACAATCATTTCCAGAAAAGAAAACGAAGCTATTTGGAAGCGGCGTTTTATTTATTTAATACCGAAATTTCCAAACACTAAATCGCTTTTTTTTGCTTTTTTTTTGTTTTTGTCATTTCGTTTGATACAAAACGGTGCGACTTATGTGCGTTCCATTTTTCAGAGGCGTGAATCTTTGCTGCGAAAACTTACCATGGGAGTTCTATTTTCTCGTTCCTTTCGTTGATGAAAATATCGCAATTTGCCATTGCATGCGCATTATATTGCGATCGTAATACAGATATGAGGGCTTTTCAATGCAGCTTTGTCGCGCCAATTGTACACATATATGTGCGGCTTTTAAAAAGGTGCGATTTATGAACTGCAAATACAGTACACTCTTTTTGTGGTCACTTAGTAATGACCAAGCGTAATGAAGTGTTTTTCTTTTATGCGTCTAAGAGTACAATTAGGTTTTTCACCTAATGCTCGAGGCTTTAAATGTATCGGGAATTACACGTGCGTTTAGAGAAAATATTAATATCATGAAGTCGGATGCTTGACGTGGTATCGTTTCGCTTTTACGCTAACTACATAGGAGTATTTAAATAGTCGATATAGCTAGTAGAACGGAAGAAGTTCAGATAGCTTATGTTTCATATAACCCATCAAAATGCTCAAATCAACATTTTCGTTTAAGAACGTCTCACGCGACTCTACAACATATGTTGCGTAGGCAACCACAATATAACCTTACGTCGCAGTTTTTTTTTTTTCTTCTGCAGGTTTTTATCTTTTTGTTTTTAACGCATAAGCCCTCCTTTTTTACGACTTCCATAGGCGAGTGAGAATTATTAATTCAAGCTTTTCGGCTTTTAAACGAGAATAATTTCTATCCTTTAGTACAAAAAAAAAAAAGGTTTTGAAACAGCAAATACCGTGTTATGCTTTTTTTTTTTACTTCCGAAGTTTCAAAATATTTTTTTTTTTTTATATCCTATGTTCGTCCATCTGCATACCTCTGAAAGGCTGTCATGAAGTACTGAAAGTCAACGTTGGCGTTATATTGGGAAGATGATGAATGAATTTTTTCCCTAACTTTTTGAGTCTGAGGATTACGCTCTTGGCGGCACAAAGACTCTGTTCTTCCCTCATATTTATGATGGCGGAAGTAATACTACAAGAAGATTACGTTCATATGGTGATATAGTATATGGTTAAATCATTTTCCTAAAACAGTACACAGAATCTAAAGACTTAAAGAAGGCAAATCTCCTCATCGAGAGAGCTGCATATTTGAGCAGCTATTTCGCACTACTAAGCCTCCGTCGTTTATTTAAAGGGGGGGGGGGGGGGAATGAAGAAATCAGAAATACATGAAATCGGCAACGGTACAAATCAAGAAAAAATTATCATCTTAATTCTTATGATACACTTATGTATACTATAATAATGCTCACATGTCATATATTCAGGGTTTATACAAATACAAAGATAGAAAAACGCGAAATACACAATTTTAAAATTAAATATAGGTATCCGAAAATAGCGAATAAGGCTTTTTTTTTATCCTTGACCGCCGTTAATTCACTAAACGCGTACACGTGGCAGGCAAACTCGTTGTACTTTAAGTAGCCTAAACTATATTTATAAGTTATTTTGTGAGGGATTTGTTTCTGCACGATGTTTTTTTTAAAAATAATGTTCAACAGTTCACTAAGTAGGCTTTGCCTACATGCAGAAGTACTTGATTGCTTTTTTAAACTAAAGTAAAAAATAAAATTGCTTTCTTCTGGTATTGAGCTGTAAGGAAGGGGGGGGGGGGGGGGGCAAAGTTGCCTTTCCGAATTTGTGCCTGTCAGTGTATTTTGTTCAAAACAAAGTATCAAAACCAAGAAGATCGGCAGTCAAGGCACGCAAAGAAACTTTACTTTTTGGCGGTTTACGTAGGCCCGTTTCCAAGCAGTTCCGGGCCCTTAGAGCAGTTTGCTTAAGAACGCAAGTTGAGCAGTAAGAAGAAAAAAAAATCCAGAATCAAGAAACGCGCAACGTCTTTACTTAATTTCACTCCCAATTTAACCATCTTTTCTTTCTCTTCTTCTTTAATACTTCATCGGCGTTATCTTAACCTTTACTCGAGAGAACTTTTACGTTTTAACTTTAGCCGTAATTCTCTCGGTGCGCGACCGCGTATTGTCCCCTCTTCTTTCGACCGAGCATTTTTAATGAGCGAACTCTCGGCGGCCGCGGAAGGCAAACACACCGCTGCTTTCCGATTCTATACTCACTCAGCTCTGCGCCGCCAGGGACGCTAACAAGATTGAGCCGCGTTCATGACGTCGCTTTGACGTCACACTAACCTTTGTTTGAAACCTTCGAGAAAGCTGTTTTTTATTCTTCGCTTTAAAAGTACGTTTGGCGAAAAAAGAAAAGATCAGAGTGTTCTCGTTTTAAACCTCCAGTCTCTTTCGCAGAGCGAATTAGCTCCGAAGTCGCAGTCGTACTACTCGTGCATCGTATGTAGAAGAGGCACGGAGTTCGCTGTATAACACGATGAAAGCAGTATCTGCGGAGAGGCCTCAAGCGTCTTCGAAGCATGTTGGCTTCTTACGAGCGTGCTTCGAATGCCTCGTGGCATTCCAAGCACGAGAAGGAAACTCGGACACGCGAGCGGCATTCGAAACACGGATATTGCGGTGACTCGTGTTTTGCAGGCAGCCTTTTATAGTACGATGTGGGAGCAGTGTGAGCCCGGTTTTAAAGGCACGAATGTTTACGCACGAGGGCCGCTTGGTCATTAATGAGTCCAATTTCATTACGTTCGCCCAAGACTCCATGGGCGAACGTGGTGATATGGCGGTTGATCCTTCTCGTCAATATTCGGTAAATTTTGGTTCCCGTGCGACAGATGGCAGCACAGGGGCAGTCTGACAAAATGACGCCTGATATTGACGTACGTAGGAAGCAAATGTGTGTAATTGAAATCTCGCGTGCGGAAAATATTGCACCCATTGACGCTCATCAACGCCTGCGGAACGTTTACGAAGACAAAACGGTATGCGAGCGCGAACAATGGCGTAGCGCCGTGTGAAGCCTGGAGGGAGGTGGTTGTGCGTTGGGGGGAGGGGAGGATAGTCCTAGATGAACGCTAACTCTCCTCCCCCCCCCCCCCCCCCCCCCCCCCCCCCCCCCCGCTGCGTAGGAACAGGGGCTACGTAGTAGAGTAGGAACTGCGTATTAGTAGTATAGTATACTAGGGGCCGAGGCATTTCAGGGTCAGGTTGTGTGCGTGGCATTTCAGAGAAAATGATGCAATGTGCAAAAAAAGGAAAGGTGCATGGATAAAGAGCAGAAGTATTTTCTACATTCAAAATTGCTTCGCCACTTGTCACATTTCATGTTATTTCAATACCAAATGTTGCTCGCTGACCAATAAACCAATAAAAATGCAAAAAAAAGGGAAAATGTCAAGTTTCTTTTGCATTTTTATTGGTTTTGACGGAATGTCGAAGCCAGATGATTTGTTTGTGTTCTAGCTATAATTACACCACTATAGTCCCTCTGTAACTCAAGAAGGTAGGTCAAGGAAAAGAAAGGCCGGAGAGGAGGAAGCAGGCAGAACGCTGTAGAAAGAAGGAGGTTCCTCCTCTCCTTTCCAGCGTTTCGTCTGCTTCCTTCCCAGCCTTCCTTTCCCTCGCCTCTTGAGCTGTAACTTACCGTTCACTTTGGCACGACGCAGTAACTTACCGTCCAACCGTTCACTTTGGCGCGACGCATATCGCGGCTGCACTATATACACCAACACACCGATTACAAACAAGCCAGCGTCTTCCCCATACCGGGTGTGGGCGCTGCGCACGCGCGCGCAGAAACCGGATTTGCCCGAGGCGAAGTATCTGCGCATGCGCCATGTCGACAGCAGCACCACCGCAGTAGCGTGACGCCGGAGAGTCGAGTTGTTTCTTACTCCGCGTTTCTCATATTAATTCTGAGCGCAGCCGAAGCTACGATTCCATGGCAACGCCTAAAATGAATCGCCACGGCGCTCGTGAATTCACTTGTGGGTTTGCTAGCGCCGGCTAAAACCACTTACGCATAAATGAAAAAGCGGAATCACGGCGCATTCATTATGCGTGATTGGGTTAGTCAGCGAAAGAAAGCGGACTAACATGAACGAGCGCAGTAAAAATTCACTTTGGGCACTGCTTGATTGACTCAATCAGGTTGTAGCGTCGACTTAAAGTGAAACGCAGTAAAACTGTGCTTTCTGTGCTCTCGTAAAATACAAACATATCATCAAAAATATATTGAAGCGACCGAAAGCGACTTTGTCAATTTTCTACCATCTTTAACGGAGCGTTAAACACAAAACAAGATGGAATACTTGATCAAGTTACAGCTGACGCGAGCGGGGAAAAAAAATAAGCATAGGAAGTTTATGTTGTGCTTCTCTGATGCAAACATAGTTGTAAGAACGGAGCTTGTGCGGAAATGTGGAAAGGTATTTTTGCCTTTATGAAGGAGGACATCAGCGCTTTCTGCACGTGTGTTTGCGTCTACGTGCACCCGATCCCTAATGGCTCTTCCTGGTGTATAGAAACTCTCAAAGCTAACGAGGATGGAATCCCTAAAGTTTCGTTCCGGAGCGGTAATTTTAGCTTTATTTAGATGGTGCCTGCTTTGGTAAATGTCTGTGTCACCAAGACCCCTCGTAAATCTATGTCAACAAATCTGGCCTTTCAAAGAGACGGACATTTTTTTACATAATCAAGAACGCCTTTAATATTTCATACGCTCCCTTTAATCTAAGTGCGATATTTTGTTAGAGCGATTTCGCTTTTTTTTTTTTCAGCTACCGCATAACAAAATTATTTCCCGTGATTTGAAAACAGTTCAAACACAAAAGTACAATTCCTCCCCTGGCTCGACGGGGTCAGCCGTAGAGGCAGAGCTCTCGATGTTAATAAAGACGTCTTCACCACCAAGTAGAAGGCCGTTTTTTGTTTAATTTCGTAGCAACCTTTAGAGAAGGCAAATAGAGCAATTAAGCGTTTTTCCCCAAGCCGGTAGCCACGAAACTTAATTTGACGACCAACGCAAGAAATTGAACTATAGTTATGTTTGGTCCCCGCGACAAGTTTAGACGAAAGTATTTTGACTATTTGCTACACTCTATAATTTAGATTCATAGAAAGTGTTCTGTTGTGTTAAACTTTTAATCTCTAAAACAAAATTTTAACTATAGGTTAGCTTTCGGGTGCATCGAGTAATAAATATTCGGAAAAGCCTCCCGGTGTGTTTAGAACAGGGTGTCACTGCACACAGTTAACATAAAAGTGTTCAAGACTTCGAATTATACAACGTTATTTAATTGAAATAAATTCGTTTGTGTTCTAACTAGATGTTGGAAGGTCCCTGAAAAAGCTGTGTAAAACAGCTTGGGGGGGAAGGGGGGGGGGGAGGTCTGGGGTGACTAAGCCATTAAACATATGCATAGCTTGATAGGTAACTAATTATTTTCATTGCTTTTGTATTTTTCAGTGGGATCCCACCAATCACCATGGAAGAAATAAATTTTTTTGAAGTCATTGTCAAGCCGCCGTTCAGTGATAGAGTCATCTGAAAACACTCATCCTCATCTGGCATCCCCAGCGTCGATCATGTCTTGGTACGTCATGCTAAGCTGTTCAGAGCAACGACGTTAAGCTTTGACTTGGACCGCTAGGACTGAAGACTTTGTCTTCTGGACGTCGAGCAGACGCCCATTTTTAAGGCAATAACGAGTGGAAAAACTCCTATTCTTTATCGGTATTTCAAAGTACTTTCTCTAAGCCACTTCCATCTGTCCCAACGACTCAAGTCGGAATTTTATTACAAAAAGTGTCTACCCTTCGTTCGATAACCTTAGCGGCAAAGAAAAATAGGAGTAAAATAATCGAAACCAACACAGCAAATAATATAAGTTCCGCGTTAAGAAAGTTCCGCTAAGCCCC
Source organism: Ixodes persulcatus (assembly GCA_013358835.2). NCBI lineage: Eukaryota > Metazoa > Arthropoda > Arachnida > Ixodida > Ixodidae > Ixodes > Ixodes persulcatus. Next base: position 645,797 of record JABSTQ010009146.1, read on the forward strand.
CTAGGCTGGGTTTGAAAAATCGCTTCCCAAACTCGTAGATTTAGGGTCAAGTTAGCCATCACGTAACTTTGAGAGGACATCAAAAAAGACAGTCAGCCGCTTTTCTTTGTCTTATGTTAAAAGTGAGGCGGATTTCTTTGCCATCCGCCCGACCCTCTAAACATTTGGAAAGAAGACAAACTTCCACCGCCACGATTCGTAAGCACCTCTGAAGAGAGAGTAAAGTGTCTTCTAAAACCAACAAAATACCGGAGATCGCCCCCTTCTTTTATCTGATCAAGCTCAAGACGTCGAACCAACGTGTTAAGAACTTGGAAGCCGTTCAAACTAGGAGTAGTTCGGAGACAGAGGTGCTCCGTACTATATACTTCCGTGAGAAAGCTCGCGTTGGAGCCCCATAGCGACTTTCGCAAGACTGCGGAGCAGTATTTTGCAGGCTTCCAACTTGCCGACACAGCCAGCGCCATTCTTTGTTTTAGATCATCTGCTTCAATCAATCCAGTGGTTCTTCCTCTGTACCGGATGTAAAGCTTGCACAGACAACGGTGAACAGTGAACCTGAACATCAACGCGGGATTTGTCACGTCCGTAAGGATAAAAGTGAAGTGCCTAGTGTATGTTGTGCAAAAAGTGATTCATTGCTACCGACTTCGAAGCGACCCAGAGGTCTGCTCGTGTCCACAACGTGGGTGTGAGTTCTCAGTACTGTGTGCGGCGAAGAGCGCCGAGCAGCGAGTGCTGTGCCCAGCGAGAGTGACGTCGACACCATCGCGAGTTCGTGGGCCGCGCTGAGTCGGCCGTCGTCGGGCAGCAGACAGCTGGCTCGAGCGGTGCCTGGCGGGCGCGGCGGCCATTATGCCCAGATGGCGGCTGCGAGGCCCTAGGAATCGGGCGGGGACATGCGGCCGGGAGTCAACGCCACGTGGACCAGGAACACAACGGCGCCCGCACCCCTGGCCACGACCATGGCTGTCCCCGCCACCCCGCCGACTACTCGGGCTGCCCCTCTGGTGGGACACGCGCTGCGGCCGCCCAGGCCCACCGGTGAGTGTTCACGCACGAGCTGAACTCTTCTCTTTAACAATCTCAAGTGTGGAAGCTTAAACGGCGGAAATGTATAGATGACTGCAAGCAAAGCGTCTGGCCACCGCAACGTCTTTGCTTGTGCTTGCAAGTACGTGTAATTGCGAGTCTGCCAAAGTTAGGTTCACGAGCATATCTGCACGTGCTCGCACGCATGAGCATAGCCTCCTCTATACTCACAAAGCCTGGCAGTTCAACGACGGAGTCATATAGAGTGCCCGGTCGCAGATTTGAAGCGCGAGGATATGGTAGCACAGAGCATCAAAAAGCCACTTCTTGGGGAACCTGGACGTCAGCACACAGCTTTTGGAGCGACGAGGACCCGAAACACACTTGTTTGCACGGGAGAACTGTGTTTCCGCGTCTCGCCGCAGCGGGGCGCCAGTCACGTGGCTCTCCGCTCATCTGTTGTCTGCCGCTTCACCTTTTTCATTTCGGCGGCCGCTTTTCGTGGCGATCTGCGAGGCTTTGTCAGTATACAGGAGGCTACGTCATGAGGCACCAGTCGGAGCGCAATGCTTGCAATAGACCGATCTCACCAGCAAGTTTGACTGCGCCACCGCTGCCGCAATGCATCAAGGAATGCACTTGCGACAACACCGCTGGGGCTTTGCGCGTGTGGAGCACGCGACGGCACGAGTCCCCGCATGCACCGCCGCCTGCCTCCTGTGAACTTCTGTGAACTAAAGTTAGTGCGACGTCACGCATGCGCCGAGCGCTTAGTGACATCAGTCTATTGTCTATACTAGAGTGCCTCAATGTCCTTGTGTTTAGGGTGATGCCATCGTTTGTAGTACCCGATGCCGACAGCACGCGCTCACAGGGAAAATACAAAGAAATCGCCGGAAACAAAATGTCGCCGTAGCACAGTCAGCACCACGAGCGCGTGCAGGGACACGCTCTTTCACGCGCTTCAGAACAAAAAATAAAAATAAACATTCGAAACAAAATGGCCAGATGTCATCACCCCAAGCAAAGCGCACATGAAGGCACCCTATACTCTGTTTCATACTTAGCGTGCAACGCTGTCAAAGCTACTGGCGCGAGCGTGGGGCTTGATCTCGTTGATCATTTGCACGCGTTCTCACGCAAACAAAACCATAGATGAAGCCACGCGCTCGCGCCAGTAGCTTTGACAGCATTGCACGCTAAGTATGAAACAGAGTATAGTCTAAACCTCGTCCCCCCTTAGCCTGAACTAACCGTGAACGCTGCTGAGGGTGAGGAGGAGACGAGCGCGTGCGGGGACGTCAGAACACCGCACTCTGGTTGGGATGATTTGTGGGTAGACGAAAAGCTGGTTGCCTTCGTCTCCAGTCCACTCCACTGTTTGAACGAGTTCCTAAGCAAAAACGGGCGTCTAACGTTGAGCGTTTGCGTTCGAACGCGTTTGCACTCAGAGTAGAGACAAGTGCAGCTAGATTCGCGTCTACTCATTCCAAACAGAGCTCGGTGTTTTGACGTCCCCTTATGCTCTCGTCTCCTTCTCTCCCTCAGTTTCTCCCCGCATTGCGTCCTGTGTTTGTTTAAACAGACCGGAAGTGAGTCTGCCTCAACGGGCGACTTGTCTCTCAGCTGTAGATGGCCAGTGCGGTACAACCGCTAGCCCGGGGTCTTTAACGTGCACCACGCAGTAGTGATACACGACGGCACGCTCGTACGATGCTACGGCCTCTGTGTCTCGAGAGACTTGAGTCACCAATCGGTCGTTGTCTGAGGTGATAATACCCGCCATGATTGCATGAATATCTTTAAGAGGTGAGAACTTTTCATGCCATTTGCCTGTCGTATGGGACACTGCGTGAACGGAATAGCGCAATTAAGAGCGTAGGCTTGCGGTGGAAAAACGTCAAGACGCCCGTCTCTCGATGAAGCCACTAGCTAAGGAAATGCAAGATAGCAATTTTACTGAAAACAAGATATGGTGTTGGGCGATAGATAAGCGTTTATATGTGTCTGAGTAGTAATTAAAGCCGCGACGACTTTGAATTATTCAATTGACTGATTACTTAAAGGGGCTGTGCAACGACATTGGGTAGAAATATTTCTTAGTTTACACCAGCTTCCTGGTACTAGTGGGACCCAAGAATACTCAAACGCAACACCACTAACCAAGAAGCGTCTTCGTCGCGGCGGAATTCAAAGGATGAAAGCTGAGCTTTTCTTTCAGTCTCTCCTTCGCGAAATTTGATGACGGAGCTGTGGGGACAATGGCAACAGTACGATCCCTGGGAATGCGTCATCGAGCTTTGCGATCCCAGCTGTGACGATATTCAAATGCTGCTCACACAGTAAACGCGAAGGCTGCGTACGCATTTGATCTGGGCTCGTGACAATCGATGCCTCGACATGCATTCGGGTAGTTGCCCCTGTCCAACCGCTGCAACGACGACAATAGCCGAGCCATAACAATGTCTGGAACTTTGCGCGTGTCCTGTGCTTTGCCAACCCCAGCGCGTGGCTATGATCAACATTGGCGGCATATAATCGGCTGCAGATCACGTGGCCGCTTGTTCTGGCTGCGAGTTGAGGGGGTGAACGGTGCTCGTTTTTCTTTAATTTTTTTCTAGAACTTCTATTGCGTGGGGTGAAAAACGAACGCGTGTTTCATAGGTCATTAACGTCAGGGATCTGTTTTAAGCGGTATTTGCGCAAAGTACAAAAATTGTTGCATCGCCCCTTTAAAAACTAAACATGGAAGATTGAGGTAGATAGCAACTCCTTCAAAATGAATGTTTTACTACTTTCATTTGCCGTCATTATGTAACCTCCAATAAAGTAACCTTTATGTTGCTTCATCCGGGAAGCAAGACAAAATTCCTCAATATTACTTTACTACTTTTCTTGCCAATACTTTTCGTGAGCGTTTTGTTATATATGCATTACATTGTTACTATGAACTGTTTTGCCACGTCGCATCACTTGGTGGCATGCCGTTTCATTAAAATTATTGTCTATAAACCATCCGTCTTTCCGACCGATATTTACTCCACTAAAGGAGTTTGCTTAGAGGCAAACCCGTCTTTCCGAGGGCATTGTTGTACACGAATTGTTCTCACACTGCGCTTTAATGTTTATGCCCTAATAATTTTTCTGTGTATACTTTCGTAGGTTAATGCCTGTGTATAGCTATCATTATAGGTAATAGAACATGTACAGTAAGCCCGATACAGGGGAATAAAAAAGCGGACAGAACAACGGTCGTTCTTCTTCTGTCAGTTCATTTTTTATTATTATTTTCTATCTGCCTAGGGTTTACTATGGATGTCATTTACCAGCGCACCTGTGGTTTTTATTTTTTCCCCATTTTTTAATAAAACACGACTGCGTTAATAAAAACTCGTAGCTACGAATGTAAGTCCTCTCGCAATGCTTACATGTGAGCGGTGTTCTACGGCTCCCGATCACTTGCGGTGCAACGAAATTTGTTTCCTTGCCCGTGTTTAAATTCTAAACGACTTTCTAGATAATAAAACACATTTGTATCAATAAAAACCTGCTTTTTACGACAACATTTACCCGCACGATGCCTTCACATCGGCGCTATCCTGAGGCGCCTGGCCCGACTCGATCGCCTTCAGTGGTGACGTCACGACCACTGTCCGAAATCCTAGCCCCCAGCGATAAAAATGCGGAATAATAATCTCAAACGCAGACTCTTGTGAAGAGAGGGGCTGCGCACAAAACAAAATGTTTGCTTTTTACGACACTCTTGGCATCGGTGTTGTTCTTGGAGTGTCGTGACCACGACCGGCTTTATAGGGGCGACCTGCTCACTCCGCGTGTCCCTATGGAGCGCGCGGGCCAAGAAATATCACGTGAACGGCTGGGAGGGACCGAGTGTTCTGCTTGGCGCCTCCCTAGCTCACCACCAAAAGCGCGGCGGCCGTTATAAAAGGCATTGGGAGCGCGTTGAAATAACGTTGGTTTCGGATGATTTCTGTTGCATTTAATAGGCAGGCGCTAATGCTAGCACATAGTGTGTATAGAACAGGGTAAATTGAGTCACTATATCATCGAGCAGAATAGTTAGTATTGTGAGCTAAGCATCTATAGGTTGTACGAGTGTACAGGATGGTGCATCTCTAGGTGCATCCAGTCCACCTGCACGAGCCCACTCCCGTGATCGGGATAAAATATCGAGTTAGATGCTCCGCAGGGGGGCCGTGATGCTCTTGGTGAATGTTCCAAGTGAGACACTGTCGATTGGGGGTGAACTGGTGACTGGCGGGGGGACCTCCGAAGTTGCACTGCACGGGGTGCAAAGAAGTTCTAGTGACGAAGCGTACGGGCTAAAAGGGGTTGCAGTCCACCAGTGCGAGTACGCCGCAGGGAGGAGACAAAAGGAAGCGAGGAGTCCGGTAGCAGAAAAGTGGCTAGGCTCCGCGTAGTCGCTACTTAAAGGGACACTGACAGGGTATTTATGCTCGCCGAGGTTTTTAGTTGTACGTGACATATGAGGGCCCAACTACCCAGAACAGAATTTGCGGGTCGAAATTCGGTTTCTTTCCGCCCGAAAACCGCCGATCAAGAACTGGCCGGTTCGAGTCTCGCTCACTCTCTTTTCCGTGGTCACGGGCCGTTTTTTTTAAGGTATCGATGCGACCACCAAATTTAATCAAAGTAGTCTGTCATTAAAGGCACACACTCAATATTAAAAATAGAAAAAAATATGAAACCCAATTTTTGTGGCTTCAAAAAAGCTGCAAATACGTTGATTGAAAAAAAAAGGTAGCACAGACAACCGGAAGCTTTCTGTGCGTTACATGGCGTCGTTTCGCGTATCGTGGGACTAGCACTAGCGGATGGCAGCGGACGACGGGCGTTGGACCTCTACTTCAGAACTGTCGTTCACAGTACTGGCGAATTCTGTCTTTCTTCGAAAGAGAAATTTTGGACCGATCAAAAGAACTGATACTCATCCCGTACGACACGTCCGACCAGCAAGCCGAATACACGAAGACGTCGCCGAGCCGTCGTCCCTTCTCGTGGCTGAATTAGACATCGCTCGCTCAAACGTCCAGCACGAAGCGCGTATTTCGAGTTGAATACGCACGCGTACGATTACTTTACGAGGTGCGAATGTGCCCTATGCTTGGTGCTGCTCTACTTCAAGCCGGGAGTGCATTGTTCGAGGCGGGGTTTAGGCCGCACGTCCGGAGGCTTCCTGGCCTTTGACGACGTCCATTCCCCGAAGTGAAGAACCCAGGGGTCCAGTGGAGGTGGGAGAATTGGTAACGTAACGAACGGTTTAATTACATGGTAGCGATACAGTCGTCAAATCCGAGAGAACAACTCAGCAGCCTCACGCCCCGCCTTATATAGGGGTCCGTTTTCTCCCTCACTCTCCGCCAGGGCAGCAGGTGCGGCCGCCAAGTGCGTAGCAGAAAAGCCCGCCGCGTCGTAGCCAGAAATGAGTCATAGCCATGGTTCTCCGCAGTTAGGCCAGGCCTCTCTCCCCTTCCGGAGCGCACGAACTCACACGCACACACACACACGTCCCGTTGACGTCACGGACGCGTTGAGACTCGTTTTGGGCAGGCTTCGACAGGTGGCCGGCAGTCCTGACACGTCGGGACTCGTTTCGGGACTCGTTTCCGCAGCGTTGAAACTCGGAAAAGGTTGCCGAAGGTTCCATTCTTAACAGCATGTATTGAAGGGAAATCGGGAAATCGGCAGCAAACTTCCGACATACAGTCTTCCCGCTGTATAACTATGTATGATAGAGTTCCTTCAGTAGCTCAGTGCAGCGCTGCTCAGTGGAAAGATGTCCGCTTCACACGCAGAGGGCTCGCGTTCGATACCTGGTGTGGGTGTACCTTTCTTTTTTTTTTTGCCAAGCATTCTGCGCTGTTTACATTTCTTTTTTTTTTTTACAATTATCACAGAAAAAAAAATATTTTCTGGACGATACGTCGCTGCACTAAATGGTATGGATTCCATTTTTGACACCTGCGAACTCAGTGTATATCACTTTCCACAAAATGCAAGGAGCATATGAATCGGGTAGCGTCCGCTTTCCGAGCTTAGCGTAATGGTTCTACATGAATTGCAGCCAGCCATTGATCCCGACCCGTTGATCGTTCGGAAACTTGTGCACTATGGCATAACTCTGGCCACTTTCAGATGCAGGACATGTGAGGCAACTCTTCACGCAACATCTTGGGAGTATTCTTTTCGGAGCTGATCAAGGGAATTCACCACGGCATTCGGGCACTCACTACTAATTGCCAATTAAATGTACAAAACAACTCATCTTGAAATACAGAACAGCGAGCGGAACAAACATAACTGCAAAGGAATACCACGGCGAGCGAACGCATTTCGTCTGCTACGGTGCTACGTGCGGAAAGAGGAGAAAAAAAAAAAAAAGACACGGTCGGGTGTAGCCACGTGACTTCCGCCACTCACGCTATCCTCTCCACTTCTCTGTTTCGGTTTCGGTTTCGCGCAGTTGCGTTTTTTGGCTTTATTGAAAAAATACGTGACTCTGTAGCAAAATATTAATTGGGTAGTATTCCGACACCATAATGAATCGCCTGACAAAAAAGGAAAAAACAATTTTGGGGGGGGTCAGTGTCCCTTTAAGGACGAAGTTGAAGCGGGTCTCTGCCGACTGAACGGAGGAGGTGCAGTGCTCGATAGGATGGTGTCCGGGGGCCAGATTGGAGCCATAATAAGGTAGGAAGCGCGACGTTGCACCGACTCGAGGGAGGCAACAAGTTGCCTGGTTGCCGAATCCCACACCGAGCAGCAAAACTCCAGGATGGGCAACACCAGTGCTGTGAACAGCAATCTGGGCACATCGCGACTGGCTCTCCTTGTGGGCCGAATGACGAAGCCAAGGAGTCACCTTTCCCCGGACACGACGTTTTGGACGTAGCGATAGGAAATCGAAATGCTGGTCGATGATGACACCTAGGAGGTGGATATGCGTTGTTCTTGGGATCTCCACTTGGTTCAGGAAAAGTGTTGGAGGGGTCGAAGTTTAGCGCGAGGCAGTGATGTGCATGGTAGCGCATTTAGTTTAAGTTTAGGGAAAGATTGTTACCTTTTGACCAAAGAAGAATGCGATCTAGATCAGCTTGTAGCTCCTTACCGAACGTACAATCGCAATAACGACGAGAAAAGTCCTTAAAATACAGCCGATTATCGTCAAAACGTCGCCGGTCGGGGAGCGGACACACATAGACACACACGCGAAAGCGTCTGCTAGTGTGGTGAGCTACGGCGCCAGTAAACGCGGTGGCGGTTCAGCGAACTAGAGAAAGTACTAAATAAGCAAAAGCAAATGCGGCGCGCTCGCGCTGCCTCGGGTGACCTGGTCGCCCCTATAAAGCCGGTCGTGGTCGTGACGATGCATTTCTGGCGTTCTTGCACTATACGATATGTGCGTAGGTTTATAAAAAAAAATTGTGGTGACTTAGCTCGGCTATGCCAGGATATACGTAGCGTCAGCTTATGCGCACAAAATGAGAGGCGCTATCAAGCGGCTCCGGTGCAGCGTCAGACTTGGCTACTGCGCAACGGAGGCGCACAGCTGGGCACGCGGCGGCGCCAGTGCGTCTGCCGCGGCTATGATGTCACTCCTCTGGAATGCGCAGACCGGCGAGGCGCGCGCGGCGGCGGCGGCTCCGGCGCGCCAGCTGTGCGCCGTGTGACGTCACTGCTCCTCACGCTTGCGCAGCACGGCTCTTTGGGAGCCACGCAAAACTGCTCAACCTCGGCCAGTGTAGCTCACGCTACAAAAAACAAAACAGTCTTGCAAAAAGCGCAGCCCCCTACTGTGTCATGGCGTCAGCATAAACAAACATGTCGGCACCCATGGAACAGAGCAGACAGGTCTATAGGGGGTGTTAGTCGGTGGCGGCCCTCCCCCTCGGCGCAGCACGAAAGCGCGATAGCGTGAGCCGCACGACGCGCATGCGGTCTCTTGGACGCGATCTGTCACGTTCATGGATGAGGATATTTGTGCGGTACGCGTAATGTGTAATGCAATTGATCCGAGTGGAATCAATCAATCTTAACAAAATTTCCTTGCTTAAGAAATACATGGTCAGAGGGATCTGTATTGCCCCCTACTATTCACATACCGAGATCATATTTAATAAACCTATTTTTTTAGTGCATACGCTATATATGATTCTGAATTATGTATCAATACAAAAGTTAAAAAAGGACTGTCATTTTAACCAAATTAGCAACATTAAAACAGAATATCCCTTTTACCCGCCAGAATGAATAAAGAAGGGTTCTGAAGTACAGATCTAACCACAGGCACGACAGGCATACGGTGCATATTTTTGCAAAACATTTTTATCCTGCATATTTTAATATTCTTTGTTATTGTTCCTGGCTACAGCGTTCATTTTCTAAATGTTACTTGACCTACTATATGTGTGTTCGAGTTTTTTTTTTTTGGTTATTTATTGCACATACTGTCGCTAAACTCGTCAAACACAAAGATTCTTTCGGTTATGACATAGTGGGGGGAAGAGCCGAAAGAGAGCCGCGAAGTTTTCTTTTCTCACTAACCCTTACATTCGTTTATCTTCGTAACGTTATTCATCGAAGGGGAGAAAAATCTCTACCACTTCCTAGGCGCTGAACAAGAGGAGCACGGGAGAGCGCGCTGAGATGACCGTGGGTTATACGTGTGACGTCACGTCAAAGATTATCGGCTGCGACCACGGTGTAAGATAATACTCTTCAGGTGAGGACACGGCGGGGCTGAACGCGCGGCGCGAGGAATCAGATAGTGTTCGTTCGACGGGCATCCGAAAGGCTGCATTATTCCTCGGCCACCGTGCCCGCGGCTGACAGTGTCGCCGGCGGCCAAACGGCGAAACTGTGTGAGAGCGAAAAAAATTATCTCGTTGCCATGACACCCCGGTACACCGTGGTCTTTCTGCACGAGCGACAACCTCGCTGGAGCTCTGCGCGTGTCGAGCATGAGGCGGCACGAGCCGTCTTTGCCGTACCCACGGGTCGACGAGTCATCTGCCGGCGCCGCTTGAAACCATAGTGAGAGAGAGAAAGAGAGAGAGTGAAAAGCGAACTTTATCTGCACTGCGCGAGGAGCGCGCTGTCCTCACCTGAAGAGTATTATCTTACACCGTGGCTGCGACCAACATGTTTGATGGCCTGTAAAAAGCACGGCGGAGGCTTGGGATAATCAAAATTAACACCGCCGAAATTGTCAGTCCCCTTCGTTCCTTTAATTTCTCTCGGCCTTTTGGATACGATCAAAGTGTGGCCCGACGTGGTTAGGCATAGCTTCCGCTATACTTACAAAGCCTGGCAGTTCGATGACAGAGCCATAGAGCGCCCGGTCGCAGGTTTAGAGCGCGAGGATCTGGTAGCACAGAGCATTTCTTGGCGAATCTGGTAGTGAGCCAACAGCGTTTGAGCGGCGAGGACCCGAAACACACTGTTCGCTCGGGAGAAACCGCTGCGGCTGGCTGATGATGTTGAGGCCTGCGGCGGAGGCTACGCCGTCAGCGTGCTCAGCCTCGTCGTCCCATTGTGCAGCTGCGCAGCGAAAAAACCCATAGGGAAGAACCGACTGTTTTGTTTCGACGTCTATTTACGGCGTTGTTTCAGAGGCCTCTATCCTAGGTGCCAACGTCTTCGTCTTCGTCGTCTTCAAGACCTCTTTTGTCAGGACGAAGACGTCTCGACCAGCTGAGGACGTCCTCAAGACCATCTGCGTTGTCTGGGCAGTTGTGTGCCCAGGGCCGGCCTTTGGGGTGGAAGACCTGTGCAGAGGCACAGGGCGCCATTCATAGGGGAGCGCCTAAAGGGCCGTCGATTGAAAATAAGGCGTAAAGAGCTTTGGATCCGCGGCTCTTTTTTTTTTGTGTGTGTAAGCGACCAACAACGACTCCGTACTCGCAATGCCGATCAGTGTTGCCAACTCAAAATTTAAAAACCCGCCTCAAGAATCGCGAAATTCGCTAAAAACCGCTAAATTTATGTGTTGCGCAAGAATGACTTTTTAACGCATTTTATTACTTTAATTATTTTAGAATAAGTATAAAGATAAAAAATATTGTTAAAGGTACTCTTCTTCTACATGTTTGACTAAAAACTGGTGGCAACAGGTGGTATTAAAAAAAAGAAAAGATGTCAGCAGGAAAACTGCGGGAAAACTGCTAAATTGGCAACACTGATGCCGATCTCTTTCATTGCTGTCTTCCATTGGTGAAAGACTGACCATCTCATTTGTCAAGGTAAGACATTACATAATTACATTCGACTTATTGACATGGAGATCCTGAAGTGCATTTGTTCCCTTTCCAGTGGACTGATCACTGCGTAACCCCTACCAATGTGCGTGCAAACCTGCGTAGCTTAAACTCAATTGTCGTGACATGAACATATTATTACGTAACGAGTGCTAGCTTCTAAAGTCGAATTGTTAATGCTCAGAGTGCACGTGATGCTGAATGTAAACTGGGCGAATTCTCATCGGTTCGGCCACTGTTCTTTGCGTTGACTTTGACCTTCGGGGTCCGTATCACGTAATCTGGTGCTAAGCCTGCGGTACTGCATACACAGGTGCCACGAGCTGCTCAAAAATATTGTGGGATCTACCGAGGTCACATAAGGAGCGTCTTCGGCTTCTTGTAGACGATAATTTTTGTGTTCCTGAGTCTCTGGTTTTTATTAGTATGTATCACCACCACCTAGCTTGTTTTTGTAAGTATCGTTACAATACGAATTACTTGTCAGGGTGGCTGGTGTAAAATTTATATTTAGTCCGTTGGTTAAACTTTCAGTGATATGCCACTTCCTCGAATGAAACCATCAGGAGTGCAGTACAGAAAACCAAACTTTTAACAAGATGGCGAATCCAGGAAGAGCGCAGATGCTCTGAAAAAGTATGTGAAAGTACACAAGGGCCCCTCAAGTTCAGGTGAACCAGCAGAGTAAGAAACATTGCACGAAAAGAGCTCAGCAAGCGAAGATTATTCCCATAAAAAGGAAAGTGAGACACCGCAGCAATGTCCCGACGACGCTGAGTGCTTCACTGCCAGAGTAGTCTGTGGCACTAAACAAGATGGTGATGAAACATCTAATGAGGTAAAGGCCGCCAGCGACGAACTGTCTGATCCTGCATTATGGCCTAAGCTGACACCACAACTCCGGGACGCCATAGTCAGCCAAGTTCCTGCGAATATAGAGAGCAGCGTCGTTCGTTTTTAGGATGTGGTTCTCGACTGACAACGACAAAATCGCGACCGTTTGCGCTGGGTCACTCTGCCATGCTTACTAACAACTTGATGTTGGGTGCGAAATTGGGGGGGGGGGGGCGGCGCCACGGCCGCAGTTCGCCCAGGGCGCTTGCTGCTCTAAGGCCGGCCCTGTGTGTGCCCTACACTCTTAATCTGGGGCCACCTAGGGAGCCACCTATAGCCGTGACAAATGAGATCCAACTTGTCACGGCAAATTTTGGGGCCACCTAAAATTGCCAGCCCGTTTGCCGTCCCTTTTTAGGTGGCCCCAAAATTTGCCGTGACAAGTTGGATCTGGCCGGCCCGTTTTTTAGCTGGCCCGTTTTCTAGCTGGCCCGTTTTCTAGCTGGCCCGTTTTCTAGCCGGCCCGTTTTCTAGCCGGCCCGTTTTCTTGGCGGCCCGTTTTCTGCTGGCTATAAAAATGTCCCGTCGTGCACTTCCCTGCAGAGCATCTCGGAGGGTCCAGGACTGTGATCCATGAAGAAAGCCAGGCGAATGAGAAGTACAGAAAAATTTCACCGTAAATCGAAGCTGTGACGTGGTATTGAGCCTAACGTCTTCTTGTGAGAAGTCCCGTCGCAACTTTATTTTTGAGTCGCAAAATATATTACAAAATCATTACCAAACTCAATTTGTATAATTTAGCGATTGACTTCCCGAGTGCTCTAGGGGAAAGTAAATAGACAGGAATTGTTTCAAGGTCAAGGCCGATGAATTCTAAACATTTAAAAGAACAGTGGGTCCGCAGGTAAACAATCCATTTATTTTTTTTTAATTAGATGCACAGCGTAAGATACAGGTGATGCTTTGTTGCAACAAATACCACTTTCAAACAATAAAAAAAAGTATATGAAAACTTGTGTCGCTTGCTGAAATATTGGTGGAAGCATGGCCGTTGCTTTCACTTGACACACTTGGTGAATTAGGACCCGCCATAGTTGCAGGTGCGCTCTCCGAGCCAAGTGTGTTGCAGTCAGCCGGAGCTTCGTGCCACAAGACGGGTCTCCGCGGCGCAAGTCCGAAGGCCAATTGCCTTTGTCGTCAAGGCATGATGCTGCTGCGATTAAGAATTTTCAGCATTTTATTATAGAAAAATAAGGGAGAGAGAACAGGTCTTGTATCATAATTACGTTCTAAAATTTAGCAAACAGCAGGTTTCTTTTTTTTTTTTTAGAAAGTAGCTTTCTGGACGTTAGAGTCTATTCAGATGCTGAGTCATCGGCCACAAACATGGCCGCTAACTTAACGTTTATTCGTAAACTCTGCAGAAAACAAAATAAGGCGAAACAAATTCGCCAATTAGATAACCGCATCTGCTTTCGGCGGCCATGCCAGTGTGTGGTTACTCGACATTAAAAAGCAGTCTGACGTCATATGAATAGACCCTGTAGCTATGGCGGCAGTTTGAAGAGTGGGAACAAAACAGTGAATTTGGACGCAACCAGGAAGGGGAGCTGAGGCTTTCTACTTTCCAGGATCTTCAGGTCCATGGCTATACCATACAGGCTGCGTCATGAAAAAAACGACTAAATCGTTGCTCAGAAACTACACGTCGCACATAAAAAGCTAATATTGTTTAATATGAAACTTCCTAACATTTGACGTTCGGATAATTATGGTGTCATACGATTTTGAATAATTAACTTATTGTAATTACTAAGTTTAGAAGTATGGTCAGGCCAGGATAAAGACCTTGCTAAACTGCGTCAAATATTGTAGAAAATGTAGTTTGACATTTTTTCAAAAATATTGTTTGATACAATACATTTCTTAAATTCAGTTAGCCTAATAAAAGCTGATTCTTAGAGTGTCACCAAAAAGTGATATTCAGTAGCTTCAGATGTAGGGAAATGCGAAGGAGTCAGGCATGCTGCCTCCGACAGGTTAGAAAAGGTCAGTTTTCGCCTTAGACGTTTCAATTGCTAATAACAAGAGGACAAAAATGTGTGCAACTTGCGGTTCGCGCAGTTGCACCAACAGAAATCTTTTTTTATAAATAATCCAAATTCGACCCCAACTTTGTGCCTGAAATAAGATATCACGTGTATACTTCGTTAGATCATGAGCACAAACTTATAAAAAATTGTTAAGATTTCTGCGTAAGATGGTGGACAGCGACAGCTGGAATGAAACCATATGAGACGCATACACCCGATTATATACCCTTAGCTTGGGCGTGCGTAGAACTGCTGCCTGTCTTTCTCGCTTCCCGGCGCGTACCGATTAGAGCTCGACATGCTTTAAACTTTAAAGCAATCAGTGTGGCACACCTTCACTGCGGCCAGCGGTACTTCGTAGGCTGCGATGCGGTGGACGGAGATTGTCCTCACATGTCACGCTTGGACGTCTGGCGCAGGGACGCGAGTCTCCCCTGAAGTCTCATTCAGACAGGAACAACGTTTCGGCCGACGTCGGCGGTCGCGTGAGTAATGGAGGGTGCACACACAAGGACAAACTTAGTGTATTCTAGATGTTACATTCATCATCAATTTCAGTATAAATGTTCCTTGTGTGGCCGTCCTCCTTTGATCAACGCGATCGTCGACGCCGGCCGAGACGCGAGACTATGTACCTCGGACAGCAAGCTGATGAGTGCGCGGTATACTCCGTGCTGTATCGGCGGACACTTCGGCAAGAGAAAAGTACCTCCCTATAAACTATTTACACCTTGTCACTGTAAAATGCAGGTAGCCACCGTTGAGGCATTGGCAGTTAGCTTTCTTTGCCTCACCTTACCATAGGCAAACCGTGAGGGCTGCGACTGTGACCCGATTACTTTACAAAGAGTCACCCTCCACGAGTGCTTGTGCGCAGCCGAGCCGGCGTCAAACGCGAAGAGTCCGCGCTTGTAGCCGTTGTGGTAAGTCCATGCTAAGGTGAACAGTAAAGCTGTTTTCCGCTTTCCACCGCCGACGCCAGCCGGTATCCGAATAATATAAAAAGGTGCGATTCCAAACGTGCTTTTTAGAATGCAAAAATATTGTGTATAGATACCTGTATCGTCTAGGACAGGGTTCAAGATGTCTCAGTTGGCGAGAACAAAACTTACTAGTTAGGAACTCTTTCAACACTTGACTCTATTCCGTTATTAGCCAGTGAGCTACATAATTACCCAGTCGGTTGTGCTGAAGAGGAGTGTGCCCGCAGTAACAGCACCAGCCAAGTTGGCACAGAAGTGGTGGCTGTGCTGGTCGCGCTAGTCGTGCCGCCAGATCAGCGGGCCGTGCGACGCCCTCGCATTCACATGTTCCCTCATGGTTACACCGCCCGTGTTGAATTCCTTTGATATCGTTCGGCGTGAGCACACTGAAGAACTAACTCACTGTCCCGCGGCTTCGACGCACACTCTAACATAGGCTGTCATCACCATGATATGAAAACAAACGTCACCCGCAGATGCTTCCGATTAGATTCGTACTTCGTACATTCAAAATTCGTCGTCCTTGCACACCGAGAAGAGAAATTACCGTTATGCGCATGCGTGCCCACTGGCTGCGCCCGCGGGGCACGCTGGGTGGCCGCAGCTGCCACCATCTAGCGGAGAGCAGAGTGTTTTTTTTTCCCCGCTATTATGCGCATAGCCGGCCCGTTTTTGCCGGCCCTGCACAAACGGGCCGCCAAAGATTACAGGGCCGAATACGGAGCCACCTATATAGCCATTCGCGCCATCAAAGAGGGGAAGGGCCAACTGCAGCCGTGACGTTGTACACGGCTATTTTGACGGGGCCAAATCAGTTCGCGGCTAAGTCCTAAAAACTTTGAACGTCACGGCTATGGCCGTGACGTTTGCCGGCCCCAGATTAAGAGTGTATGGCGCAAGGACCTCCGAAAACTCCAAGCAGGGGACACTGACCTTTCGACGCTGTTCCCTTGTATCAATATCTGTAATCTGTAATCATTCACCCCCTGCAGTTTGCCGCACAATTTTGAGCACAAACGAAACAGACGAAACCGAAACGGAGGAACGGGGAAGGGGTGGCGTTCCATTTACCCTCGCCAACAGGAGAAAAAAAAAAAAGTATAGTGTGTTTCGGCGTCTAGCCGCAGCGGGGCGCCCTTTACATGACTCTCCTCTTATCCGTTGTTTCCCGCTTTACCTTTTCACTTTCGGCGGCCGCGTCACGTGACTATCTGCCAGGCTTTGTCAGTACAGAGGAAGCTGAGTTAGGTCAAAACCAGCCAAGTAACATTGTCTGCTTTCGGGCGTATTTTGCCTCCGGGCAGTTGCCCCCCCCCCCCCCCCCCCCCCCCCCCCCCCCCCACCGGCGAGATAAAATAACTTTACTGTTTTTTTTGTGTGTGTGTTTTTTTTAAGTAGTGACTATTGGCCACTTTGGCTACCAAAAGCGTCGGTGTGGTCGGCTTGCAAAGTTTAGCCAAACTGGGATTAATTCTACTTTGATCAACGGAAATAAGGCTAATGTCAGGTTGTCAATATTGACGGTGTTAAGAACATAATGACTCCAAGCTTCCATCATCCACAATCAAACTTGTCACTGTCGATTCAAACACGCATCATCGAATTTGTCGTTCACAACTGATTATCCTCGCCCTGACGTCATGGGATAGGAACTATAAAAGGACGTCACGGATCGCGCCTGTACACTACGAGCCCTTGCACGAGCATCTCGCTTGAAAGTGTCATGTCCGTTGGTGAGTTCATGAAACGCGAACCATTTTAATTCCAGAACCTCTATAACCATTATTCCGCAAATTGCACGTCGTTCTGTACCTCGTCGGCGCTCAGTCGGAACGCCTCTAAGCGGGGGCTTCGAAACAGGGGAACGGGGAGGGGTGCAATTCATCCCTTCCCCCCGCCCCCAGTGGCGTCGAAAGAGGCGGCAAGGGGCATAAATGGGCAAAGGGGGGGGGGGGGGGGGCGATCGCCCCAGCCCCAGACGTTTCAGAAAGGTATAACAAAAATTTGGGGGGAAGGGATCTCCCCCTTCTTCACTACCATCAACCTCTCTCTCTCTGTCTCTTTCGAACATTTTCTGCGGCACTTCCTGTCCCCCACTTTGTGTATGTTGATGTGTTGGTCCTACCCCTTTTTATTTCCCTTCCACGTTTCTTTCTTTCCATTCTCCTTCGCCCCCACATCTCAAACACTACCAACGTCACTACACATTCCGCCTCTGGGTGACCCCGGTAGCGTCGTTGACAGTAGCGGAAAATGAGCTCTAACGCCGCAAAACGCGCGCACGGCTCCACAGTATCATAAAGTTCAACCTTCGCCTCGATTCCGATGCGAAGATTTTGGCCTCAAATAACTCCTTCTCAAAGCTCTGAAACGTCACTTTGTCGTCACCAATAACTTCCACAAACGACTATCTTGTGACGAGAAAGTTCAAAATATTCACACTCCGCCTAGGGGAAATCTAGACAGCACTGACTTTAACGCGGCGTAGGGTCATCAGTGCAACCGTTCAGTCGGCTGGTCCTACGGTGTTGCTCGCCCGCGCCCCGATAAAGCTCGCTACGACTTTGCCTTTCACAGTCTCGCTGGAATTTGAGCACCGAGACAGAGTTTGGATGGTTGACATCTCTTCCCGCGTGAAGCCATCGTCGCGAGAGTCCGATCAGCACGTTCTGCGAACTTCGGCCCCAGCTTTGTGTTTGAGGAGTTTAGCGACCCAGTTCGCTCATCAACTGCCTAAAGGGGTCGGAGGACTCGTTAAGCTTCAATTTGAAGCTTTTTCCCTCCTTCACCACCATTAGTGCAAGAGGAAAAAATAAACAATCTTAGGCTATCAACGGAGTTCCCGTTCTGCGCTAAACACCGCTGCCGCGTCGACTGACCGCCGGCACTTCGGCGAGCTGGATTTGGCACCCATCGAGTCAGGGGGGACCAGCGTCGACCTTCTCAAGGTTGACCTCTCTGCCTCGTTGCTTCCGCACAAGAGGTACGGGATTCTGCGTGAGGCTGCTAAGCGCGGTGACGGGTCGCCGGTCGCTCAAAAGATCGACGACTTCGTGCTAGATGTCGGGTAACGGCGTCTGGGGAGCACTGGCTCGGGGTCTTTCATCCGAGTAGACCTCCTTGGCTTAGGGTGCTGACTCGATCCCACAAAAACGGAAGTCCTTCTGTTTAAGCGACAGAAGTGGAGTTCTGTCCCACCGCTTTTCCGAAGGGGGGTTCCGAATAATGATGGAAGCTTGTTATTGATGTTGACAAAGTTCGGTGTCTTACAGAGCCGTGGAAATGGACTGTCGCGTCAGATTCGCACTTCTCGGCGACCCGAAGCCACAACCATCTGAAGGAAATTATTTAATTCTCTTTAGAGCCCTGGGTATTATGGTGTCATTACAAAAGGAAGTGTCTTTTTTATATATATAGAAGGTTCACATTTCACAAAATTAGTCACTGTCTTATGTTGAAACGATTGCTTCGGGCAGGCCGTTCCAGTTTACATATGTCGCCGGAAAACAAGAATGAAAAAAAGAACATGTTGCAGAAACCACAACGTCGGTAGTGTACGATTCGCGAAGCATCGCGTGTATAAAGACTCACGACGTCGCCTAAAAGGAGGCAGTTCCGTGGCCGCGCCGTTGTCGATCGGCTTCCCGCATCTGTTGCGGGCGCCGTTGCTTCTCATCGTCCGCCTTCGTTGGGTATCCCCGACGCTCGGCAGCTGAATGACGCCGTTTCCTCTCGAAGAACTCCTCTCTTGTGTGTGGTGGTCGCTTGCGTGGCCCCATCTCATTTGACACGACGAGTGCCTCAAGATCGGGTTTTATAAACGGTTTACGACGCAATCACCAGTGATGGAAGTGCTGCGTTTTTTCCGTCAAATTACGCCTTTAAGAAAGGTATGCTACATCTTGCGTCAAAGTGATACTTTTGCTCAGAATTTCACCACACCTGCGTCGAGATGGGCTTCAGCGGAGCAAAAAACAACAATATGCTATGATTTGCCGACCTTGATGTTTAAAGTAGGAGGAAAGAAAAATATCGTAGAAATATATATATTTTACAGCGTCTCTACTGACCGTATAGTTTTTTTTTTATGTTAGGTCAGAACACAGTCGAAGGCTCGAACACATACAACCACGAACACGCGTATTTAAAGCGCAAGTCAAGTGACATTCACGGCACTCGAAAGAACACGCGCACAGGAAGATGGACGAATGCCACGATGTCGCGCTTTGACGCTGTGTGGTTGATCCTATTGGCTCGTATCATCGGCTGCGCTTTGAATTAAGATAAAATGAAGCATTCAAATTGCTCGTCCACGGCGCTTGCCGGTTGATGGGCTGGCGGGTTGATCGCCGATATGGTCTCAATTAAAATTTCCGTAAGATGTGGGAGACGTCAGGAGCTAAAATATGCGAGAAAAGACTGCGTAAGATAGTAAGATGACGGCTACACGTGATAGGACAAAACCAGGGTCTTGTACTCCTGATGAGAACGATCATGTCTGCCGCATGCCACGGTGCCGCCTCTCTGCTCCTCTTACCAGCTTGTGCGCGTCGGGCTTCACCGCTGAGCGCCCGAGTGCTAAGAACAGCAGCGGCTGACACGGGGGAGCGCCTCGGTCGGCACGATAGGCTCGGGAATTATGCTCAGTACTATTACAGGTCTACCTTCTTTCGTCTTGATTGTAAGTTGATCTCTCGATTTAAAAGAATTACGTCTAGAAAGCAAATAAACCCGGGTCAATGTTTGGGTCAAGGTTGTTCCCGTGCAGCTGTCAATAGAAAGAGCAGCGATATTTGACTTCACCCTGGTTTCAACGCCGCTAAATAACAGTGCCACTTTTAAAGCGCAAGCGTAGCTTTTCGTCATATTTGTGGGTGATTGTTTCTTTTTTTCAGTTTATAATATTAGAGGTTTTACTATATTAGGTTTATAAAATTTGGGCTATCCGTTTATTGAGAGGCGTGTAGCGGATACGCTGCTGGTTCTTGCTGGCATTTTACAAAAGTTATATTTATCGAATAAATAAACTAACGAGTGTAAAATTGGGAGGGGGGAGGAGCTTTATATCGACTGAATGGTTGCGCTGTGGTTTATTTTTCGACCATTTTTTAGTACCGATTGGAAATGGAACCCACTCGGACCAATGCCTTATTTCTAAAAAGAAGGCTTTGTGTTCCTTTGGCACCCTATCTACTTTTATTACCAAAAGTAATACGTAACATGCACCAGTAGGAAAGAGAAACCGTCAATCATGATCATAGATGCACTCATTTAAAGATGGAATCACTTTCCTATTTTCTAGTGATGTGCTAACCGATGTTGGCATCTGCTCCAAAAGTGTGTCAGTGGCTGCTCCGAACCAATATTTTGCCTGCTATACTGAACGTGCTACAAAAAGTCAAATGCCACTTCCATCACTGAATCACTGACGTCCACGCGACTGCAGCGCGCAACTTCAAAATCGGTATTGAATGATCGCTTCATAGCCCGGGGGCGAATGCGAAGAAGTGCGGTGCGTACTACACCGCTCCGTGTACGAGCGGTGCGGGTGTAGGTCCTCGGGCCGCATGCAATCGGGTGCGAGCACATAGGGCGCATGCGTTCTCTGCCCCTTTTGAGGAGGGTGTGAATGTGAAGGAGTGCGTACTGCCGCTCAATATACGCGCCGCGCGTTTAGCTCCTTTTTAGAGCGCAGCTCTTAGGCACCCGTTTCCGGCTTGAGCGGCGTCGGCGTCGGCGTCGGCGTCGGCGTCGCCGTCGCCGTTGGCGTAACCGCGCGGTGCATGATGGGTAAATTTCCCCACTAAATTTAGCGGAAAAATTTCCCCGCTAAATCTAGCGGAAAATTTTTCTTGCTAAATCTAGCGGAAAATTTTTCCCGCTAAATCTAGCGGAAAATTTTCCCCGCTAAATTTAGCGGAAAAATTTTCCCGCTAATTTTAGCGGAAAATTTTCCCCGCTAAATCTAGCGGAACATTTTCCCCGCTAAATGTAGCGGAAAATTTTCCCCGCTACATTTAGCGGAAAAATTTTCCCGCTAAATCTAGCGGAAAAATTTCAGCGGAAAATTTTCTCCGCCCCCACCCCTCGAGGTCACGTGACCCCCCCCCCCCCCCCCCGAGGTCACGTGACCCCCCCCCGTGCCTTCCCCTCCTCCTCAAGAGCTGCGCTCTAATTCGGCGTTACAGGGAGTTGTAAGCGGCTTTCATTTTTTTGTTACGAGGCCAGATAGATCGCAATCGAGGTAGCTAAAAAATGCTTCGCCTTAAAACGCTGTGTTTCGGGTGAAAGAAATGCTAACTTTTGCATGGTGACCAACGCGAGGGAATATGCGATGAGGTAACAAGATCAATGATGGATGTGGATGGTCGTCGAAGTCAAACCTATGAAAATGACAAAGTGCGGCAATATGTCTGCGAGATCATAAGTGTGTGTGTGTGTGGGGGGGGGGGGGGGGGGGGGTCAGTGATTAATTGTTTGTAAGTTCAGTGCCGCTATCAAGCCTAGAATACTCCCGTGCCTATTTTGAACTGATTACCAAATCGGACGCAACATATTTAAGGTGAGGGTAACAGACTGATGATGCATAGTTTAATAAAGGGCGTACTATGGAGACGTATTCAGGGCACTTGATCGATGAAGGAGAGAGACGAAGGCTACGACGTAAGAAGCCATGGGTGTAGTTTCAATTTGAAACGATGACATTAATTATATTGTTTTGCAATAAAGATCGTGACTGAAGTATAGGGTGGTTCAAGTCACCAGGCTCGATCTAAAATGGACCTTAAAAATCGACGCCTGCACGTAGCAAACTAAACTTTTCGTCAAAGGTGTATTTCACAGGTCGGTTTTTTCTTGTAAAATTTCAAAGCGTAGTTCTTTTTCTGTAAAAAATAAGGCCAAGAAACTTGCCAGGGTCTACGGCGGGCAGCGACGCAGACGACAGGGGTTCAGTAGCGGGGTACTGTAGGATAGTGACCAAGGAGTTCGTACCCACCGGTCTTAGGGAGCAATGTCTTCTCTGTCTATTTGTGATTTTCAGAAACATTGAAATGTCAGTCCAAACCTCGTCGCCATCCGATATTCCGTGCTTCCTACTCTCAAATGTCACCTTCGTGGACAGTGATTTCAGAACAGCAACTTCTCTTTCCGCGCGCGGAACGACTGCTTTATGTATTCCTTTTTTCTTTTCTCGGACAGTTAACGTCTGGAATACCCTTAGAAACACTCCAGCCACGCAGCGATTGTGGTCATTATTCGCCTCTTATGTAATGTTCCATCACGGTGTCATATTTTTTTTTTTTGTTCTGAAACTTGGTTGATTTGTTTGTGGTTTGCCAGCCCGTTTATTTGGAGCTCTGAACCCACCTGTTCAAACTCCCAGGTAGGGATTCCACTATTAAGAAATAAAGAAATATATAAATAATAAATAAAATGAAGAATGATGACAGATTCAAAATGAAATAGCCAGTGAATATTTTACGCCTAAGGTATGAGGTTTTTTTTTTTTTTAAAGACCACATTTGTTATACCAACGGACAAACAGGCCTAATGAGCATTACGAATGACTTTATTATAATAATATTACGTATAAAATTTTTAATCATATTGTTTGTTCCTTTTTAATATTTCCTTAACGAGTAACGATCTTTTGGACCTGATACTTTTTTTTTGTTATGTCAAAGTGACGAATTCTGTAGTCGCTGAGAACTTAATAAATGCTGGGCGTGCCGAGTCGCGAGCATTTTAGTATCGTTCCTTAGTCAATGATATTACAGCATCAGACGATGAGAATGCTAAAGGATGAATCAGAAAGCAAAAAGCATGAACTGAACGTATTCAAGCACACCCTGCGTTTCTTTTAAGAGTCAGCTTCTAAAGCGCGGTTCTCATGTGCTTAATTAATAGACATCTGTAATGCGTTTTAATTATGCGACTACAAACCGCTGGGTATACTGGCGCTGACATTCTACCTTTAGAATTAGAGCGTGGAGTGTGAATTCACTTGGTCAAATCAACTCCGCAATCACGTAGCATCTCTTGGTTGACAACTCCAGAAAAGGATGCACGAGCGATTCGTACGCCGTGCATAAAGTACGCGTGTACTCGACTCACAATCAGCGATGATTCACGAGGGGTGTTTTGGCAGAAAAAAAGGGGACTATGTCTGATCCGTAAATCGGGGGTGGGTTTCTAGACGTTTCTGCGCCGAACGTCGCTTCGCTAAAGTCGCACATAAATCAAACAACATGACTTACATTTTTATTTTATCTCACAAACCTACTTTGGTGTGGTATGAAAATCAGAAAAAAAGGGGCTCTATTTCGTAACTGGAATCGTCCAGCCCGTGCATATGACGTAAGAGTCGAGTTGGCGCTCGCACGAATAATAGAGATACATTTGTCGTTTCAACTTTGCGTAACCTTGATTTATTAACAAGGAGACTCTGCGAAGGAGGGAATGGCAGATGTATCGTACGTGGGTGGAAGTAGTCCCAGCGACAGCGCTAATCCTAGTTGATTCTTTGCTCGATAAATGGCTCCGTTCATTTACTGCGCGCGTACATCTTAATTTATGCCTAAAAGAATTTTGCAGGAAACTTTTTTAGTATACGTGTATCCTTATTTATCCTTATTTTTTTTCTAAATAGTACTCGGAGTAGTGTTTTATATATATATATATATATATATATAATAGTTGAATATAAAAACAAAAAACATGAAGACATCTTAAATGACCCATACTTTCATAAGCATGGTAAATATGCGAAAGTTTTTACGGAGCACTTTGCAATTCAGTTTAAAATCCAGAAATAGTATACAAAAAATACACATTTCGTTTAGGTGTTTGCTCGTGCTGAATTTATTTATATATATATGTGTTTATGACCTACGTGATGGTTTATTCCGCCTGTATAATGTTGCAGAATCTCTATTTTAACCAGGGTGTCGAACTGTAACTGGAACTGAACCGTAACCGTAACTGAACCACTCATTTTGCCCAAACCAGAACAGAACTCGAACCGACATGCTCGGCACCATTTTAGAGCTGAACCTGAACCGGAGCAAAACGAAAGAACCGTTCCGAACCGGTTCCCCAAACGGTTCGGGCGCGCATTCGCGCTACTATTCCGTGCTCTGTGCGCCGGAAATTTCGAGAGGCTTAGTTAGCGCTACGGGGCATGTTGTTTCCACTTATGCAAATATTTTATTACACTATTACACTATTACACTATTACTATCACCTGTACTCGGTTGTAACAGGTGGGCGGGAATCCTACATTGTTTTATTACATCATATATTTCACGTGGCATTCGTAATCTTGTGAGATCGTATGAATTTAAAATAAGAAGTAAGCAGTTGGTGAGCTTGTTTGGCAAGGCTGCATGGTGCGGATTAGATAACCTAGATAACCCGGACTAATGTTCTGCGCTTTTTCTTTTTTCTTTTTTTTTTTTTTTTTTTTTTTTTTTTTTTGGGGGGGGGGGGGGGTTATTACGGTGGATCGAACGACATTCAATTGAAACGCGTTTTAGAAAATCGGCACGTTCTAGAAAATGGGAACGTTTCATCAAAGGTCGGTGTAAGGAAAAACGGAGCCTCAGTTTAGATAAATGCCGGTTATCGAAAAGAGGAGACTGTTTATAAAAACGTATCTTCTACTTCGCGCGTGAATCACTAGACCGCGTGTTAAACTCCCGGCCTACTAAAATATACGGGTAGAAATCCCTTTTTCAAAGTGTTTAGAAGGTAAGTCTACAACACTCCTTTACCTGTAATTTCACTGGGGAAGTGAATAGTGTCTTATTTCAATTTGACGATCGACGTACAATATTCGCGTTTAATTTGTGAATTGTCAACTTTTCGGCCCTCCAAAAATATTTAGCCCTTATTATTCGTTTTAACATACACTTTTGTTAATCTACGTTGGTATCCCGTGAGCGGTGATGAAACAGCCAACCCACAAACTTCCCAGACAGACCGGGTGGAAGGGACAATGGAAAGGAGGTTTGGCTATATCCCGAAACCACACTTGTACGACATCCTATACAAATAGGTGAAGCCAATTAATAACCTCAATCTAACCTGGGTCGATGCGTTTTTTTATGTAATTTACCGAGCACCCTTTAGATTTTACCAAGTACTCTAAATATTTTCTAATTGCTTTCACCTAAAAAAAAAAAAGAAAAAAGATACGCTTTAGCGATACGTGCGCATAAAACCGAAGCCGTGAGGCGGCCGGATACGTGCCGCAGATGAGCCACTCGCCAAAGCTGGCTTTCCCGCTCAAGTCGGGTTAATGAGGCAAACCCGCCTTTTGGGAGACACGGGCCTCCCGTGGCGGGCTCCCGCCCCGACCGCCGTCGACACTCAATTATCGGTGCGTCATCTCGACGTTTTTTTTGTTTGTTTTTTTCTGCACGCAGAGTTATTATCCTCGTCCCGTGCAGAACTTATACATTAGATTATGTGTGATACGTCCGATTAATCAAACATGTTGTTTTCGTTGTGTCACCGTCGATCTTAACAACCGCGCCTTTAATGACAAAGAACACTCCCCCAGTTTTTTTTTATTTTTGTCTTATTATTATTGGCCTGTGTATATGCATCCATCACACGTTATTTTGTCATTATCAGGAATGACCCCTCTGCCCTCCCCTCGCCAATTTTCGTTTTCTTTTTCAGATACATGTTATAGAAGAATTGTGTGTGTGTGTGCGTGCGTACGTGCGTGTGTGTGTTTGTGTGCGTGTGTGTGTGTTAGCACACACACACATCTTATATGAGGCGTTTTCACACTTACATCTTATATGAGAGTCCACACTAGACGTTAATGATTTATCTGAGGGAAAATAGCGAAGGTGGGAAAGATGTACAGACGAACCAGTCGACTTCCAGCTTAGATGGAGCGCTATTCGCACCCTTTAGGCGCGACTGGCATCCGCCGGACAAATCCGCCTCCTCCGGGAGCAGATCCCGATCCCCGGACCACTATTAATATCCATTTACTCAGCAGGCGGTTAACTTCTCGTTAGTCCTGCTGGCAGAGCGCTCCGCTAATCTTGGAGATGCTGCGGCATTGATTCGCAGACTCAAATTATTATCTGTGTTCTTTTTCGTGACTTTATAGAGCGCAGCTTTTAGGCGCCCGTTTCCGGATTAAGCGGCGTCGCCAGTCGCCGTCGGCGTAACCGCACGTTGTATTATGGGACGTTTCCCGTAATGACGTCACATGTGACGTCACGTCTGATGGCACGAGGGTAAACATTTCCCGCTAAATTTGGCGGGAAATGGACGTCACGTGACCTCAACAACAATTCAGTTTCCCCGCTAAATTTAGGGGGGAAATTTTCGCTAAATTTTCTGCCAAATTTAGCAGGAATATTTCCCCGCTAAATTTAGCGGGAAAATTTTTGCCTAATTTCTTGTTAAACGGGAGGGGTGCAGGAGAAGAAAACGGGAGGGTACGGAGGGGCGAGGGGCATACCCTCTTCTCCTCCTCCTCAAGAGCTGCGCTTTAATTTGGCATTACAGAGAATCGTGGACGTCTTTCATTTCTTTTAGACTCAACAAAGATTTCGTACAACTTTGTTTAATTTTACATTTATAAAAAAAAAATCAGTAGTGCTCGCGGATGTGTTCTTTTTCTATTACAATTTCTCGTTCACTATGTGATTGACAAGAAGCTAACGCATAGCACTTAATTCGAGCTAATTTTACAGCGGAGTTGTTAAGTGCTAGTCTCCCCAGAATCGTGTCCGTCCGCAAAGAAATGTCGACACAACACTCTGGTTGCCGCCGTCGCTCATAGATGGCGGTAGCTGTCCAGAGTGATGTGTTTTTCTGTTGTCTGGTTGCGCCGTCACGCATAGATGGCGGCAACCTTTCGAGCTTATCCACTCTTGCCTTGCCGACTTGCGGTCGGCCATTACTTCAGTTCCACCATAGTACAGCTTCACTGGTCTTCCTTCTTCACCAGAGTGGAAAGGCTGGAAGTTTTTTTATAGGAATTTTTTTTTACGTCTTTTATAACGTAACGGAAGCTCCATGTATACGGGTTTAAAATGGCTAGCTAAAAGCGTCTGTCCGTCGCCATAACAAAAAAAAAAATAAAGCACTGCGCCGTTTGCAAACGTATATCTCACCGAAATTTGTTCTCCGCCGCGAAGAGTGCATCACGGAACACTAAGTCTCGTCCTTGTTCAACATTTACTCGATGCGTCAACTATTTTTAGTCATTCGCGGGAAACGCAGTTGGTTATATAGACATCGTGCCTGTACCTATAAAAGGAGTGTGCGATCTTGACGATTCATTGTTGTTTCCCAGGTAACAAACCTGTCTTACGCGTTTTTTTTTTTCTTTTACTGTCAACAGAAACAGTGTTTATTCGAATTAGTGGAATTAATAAATTAAGCCGACATTTGTCGTCATCCTTATATGACGAAATTTTATAAACTAGTGCCAAGAGAACGATTCTTCTGGGAAAAGGGTTACGCGTACGCTCCTTGCAAATCAATTTGATCAAACTAATTTATGTTATTCCGAATTATTTTTATAAGGAAATGTATAAATGTATAATAGTCATTTTAGCAGGTATCTTCTAGGCAATATAAAACCCCTCAGCCGTAGTAAATATATAACCCGTAAATAAATAAAATGTTATAGAAATATGTATTATTTTTTAAGATTTCGGGTTCTCCCGCGGTACCCATGTTCAGAATTACGCTTCATTGGAAATGAAATTCAGGCTGAACTGTACAATCTGCATATCATTTTGGCACATTGTCCTAGCATGCATGGTTCATGTTCACCAGTTGAACAAACCAGATAGTATTTTTTTTTTACATTTTTAAAGAATTCGATTTAAAATGTTTGGACGGCAACACACACATTATTGCACAAATCCGCCTGCTTAACATCAAACGAGCCAACCCAGAACTACCCTAAAAATGCAAATATACATCTTTCGTCCCGGCAAATTCAGAACTCTATTTGAAGAGATCCAGACCTCCTCAAAACCTCAAAGCTCGATCTAGATTAAACGCCTCAAAATTTCTTCACACATCCCTAAACACTCGCATGGCCTTCTTTTTCTTTTATTGTCTATTATTTTTTTTATTAAAGGCGCGAATAGAATACAATTGCCGGTCCTCGTTAACGTCGTGCCGTTGATCTTTATTGTTGTGCAAAACGAGCCTTTATTTGATTTCTTAGTTTGAGTAATCGGAGGAACGGTATCTCAATTGCTAATGCACGCGCGCATAAAAATGGCAGATTTGCTTCCACTGTTTCTGTACTTATTTCACAACCAGCTTGAAGTTTAAAGCAATGATAACTGACAACTTAAGAAACGTATTACCGCACCGCAGGCAATGAATTTGCGTCATTGGATGAGGTGTGTTAGTAAGATGCTCGGACCTTGACGCGCCTTGTTTTTCCTAATATGTCAGTGACTCAACTACATCTTGATGAAATAAAAAAAAAAGTAGCGATCTGGCTTATTGAGAGGAGACGATGAAAAAAGAAAAAATAGGCGAGAGATTAATCCCAATCACGAAATTCGTCATAAAGTGACGACTCGGGAGTGCGTAATAAAATTGGAATTCCTACCATCGAATCAAATGTATCCTAAAAAAAAAAAAAAAAATACTTTTGTCTACTTTAACTGTTAGACAGGGAAGAGGCGTGCTACCACGTTTTCAGTTGTGGGACTTCCCTGTTACGTGTGCATGTGTTTTATGAAATTCTATTAGTATGTCGCCACCGTTCAGGGCGGAGGAAAGAGAGAGAGAGAGAGAGGCAGTTTTCTTTGGAAATGTTGTATTGGTGGATGACACTTTTAGCGAGGGTTTTATCCTGGGTGTTTTTACATATAAAACAAACTATCGCTTACCCTAAAATAGGGCTCATATGACCAACGTCAGCCGATGTATTCATGGGTCCAGAATAATCAGTCAAAAAAGTATATTTTTAAGACATTTCATTTTAATTGTAAAGAGAAAAAAAAACAACCTCGAAGACATCTTTTTTGTGTGTGTTTACATTGTTGGTGATATGTGGCTGCGTATGACGCTTTAGGAAAATTTTACCACCCTTTTCCGCGACAGACGAAAGATTTAAATTATTTTAACTGCAAATGTCGCATTTAACCAAAGAAATAAAACCGGGGGTCATTTGACTTAATATAATTTAATAAATGTTGACAACTTAACCTATAACTTAACACCCAAAAACAACGATGACAAAATAGCAGGAGTGCGTAACTTCCCACTTTGTGCCTGTTAATTGATCGAATCGACAGCATTACTACCATAATGAGATACCAACAAAAAATTGTACACGAATGTAGCTTTAATTACTCATGCATCCATGCTCAAAATTTTGAAAATACGCAATGAAGTATGCGACGACTCCGTCGATAATATACCACATTGTGGTGGTAGGAACTTCATACATTTGTTCTTGATTAGAGTTGAATTTTCAAAAATTCTAGCGCACGATATCATTAAACAAACGTCGATCACCAAATGCAGAATGATCTAAACAAAACTTCATGTTTACGATTACACCCGACACACATATGAACATTATTAACGAACCCATGTCTTTTTCTCAAGGCGCCACAGGCTCTAGTGATGCAAAACTATCGGTGAATCGACTATCGATACTATCGATAGTTTTGGAAAAACTATCGATAGTGTCGCAGAACTATCGATAGTTTTTCGATAGTCGACTGTCGATAGTACTATCGATAGTTTTCCAATAGTTGACTATCGATAGTACTATAGATAGTTTTTCGATAGTTGACTATCGATAGTACTATCGATAGTTTTTTTTTTTTACTATCGATAGACAGATTTTTGGCGACTATGGAGACTATCGATAGTACTATCGATAGTTCAGCACCACTAGAGCGAACACAGTTGCCGCACCGCCGCTTGCATATCTTCCTCCTCTTTTCGCCCAAACTCCCGTCTTCGTCATCACTGAAAGCTGAACCAAAGTTGGGATGGTAGGTGCTTGGGCTAGTTGGTGTCCCATTTTAAAAAATAAAGCGAGAAAAAGAGAAGAGGGAGCGACGTAAACTACTAGTGTCAGAAAACTATCGATAGTAAACCGTCGACAACTATCGATAGGTTTACGATAGTCGACTATCGATAGTTTTTCGATAATCGAATAGCGATACTTTCCCGATAGTCGACTATCGATAGTACTATCCATAGCTTTTTGATAGTCGACTATCGATAGTACTATCGATAGTTTTTCGATAGTCGACTATCGATAGTACTATCGATAGTCAGATTTCTGGCGACTATCGATACTATCGATAGTACTATAGATAGTTTTGCACAACTAGCCACAGCCCTACCACAGCCTCGTCCAAAGCCATCGAACCCTGTCAGCTTACATAACATTACGTTATCGACTACTTTGTATAAAATGGCACATCAAACTGAAAACCGATTTCAGTTTTCTTTTTACACTTCGCGCGAGAGCCATTTCGAACGTCCAGCCACTGGCACCTAAAGAGAAAGAAATGGTTGACAGTCTGGACAGCCGCGTCCGTCAAAGGTGACACCGCCGCGCCGCAAAACAAGAGAACCCGGTAATGAAATCGCGGATTAACGAAGCCGATCGAAAGCTGGACCCTGTATCTGTATCTCGATGCGGAAATAGCGCGGCTATAAATAGCGGCCGGCCGCGTCGCCAAGCGAGGCCTCCGGACGATCTGTCAGCTGCGGCCCTTTCCCAGTTCAGCCCTAAGCTGACAGCGGGGTCGGAGCTACGGGCTCGCCGGACCTATCAATCGCCTTCCTTTCTTCGCCTGACCCCGCAGTCTATGCGTGCATGGGGGTGGAAGCGCGATCACGTGGGTAAAAATAGCCCTATACTTGTACAGCATGGTGCGATGAACACGTATACGCTACCGCCGCACTGTCAGCTTAGTCATTAATAAAGTATAACGACACACGGACGGGCGCTGACAGTTTCTGTTTTTGGTGCGACATGGAAACGAACGAAAGCAGTCAAGCTTCCGGTTTCTTTTTTTTTTTCGTCAATTTGTCGGGTTATTTTTGCTGGGTTCTTCTTTTTGTATGTCTGTTTATGAGTCTGTTTGTTTGTGTATATGTATATGTGCGTTCCGTGTTACTATTTCCGGTTAAGTGTTATGGGCGCGAAGTTTTAGGCGGCACCGCGTCCCACATTTTTAACGTAATGGTCAACGCTTTTTTCTCTCTTCACTCTACCTTCTCCTTCTTTCTTTTTGCCTTTCCCGAGGGATTTATTCCCTTTCCAACAGAAGGAAAGAACGGTGGGCATTTTTTATTGTACTTCTCTTCTCTTCTCGCTTAGCGGCACTTGAAATTTGGAGGAGCACGACACTAGAAGATAATCCACCTTGCGGAAAACGGAAGTTGTACCTCTGCTTTTTCACGTGTGTGCGGGTGCTCAAAAAAAAAAAAAATAAAGGATCGATAAGAACAATGTAAAACCTGGGGGTATTACGTGCCAAATAACGAAGGGCGTCTGGCATGCCCCAGCGAAGAACTGAGGATTCATTTTGACCACCTGGGGATCCTTTGATGTGCCACCAAAATCTCGGCTAAGGGCTGTCCACATAGGACACGGCTAGGGGTGCCGCGCACAGCACTTGCTGGACGGGAGTGGAAGGTTTTCCTCCGCTTCCGGATCCGCTTTGGGACTTTTTTTTTTTTTTTGTTTGCCGGGGTGAAAGCCACGTCCTCCGCCTTCATCTTTGGACAAAGCCTCGGAGAGTGCTCACGACGTAGGTCCAGACCACACACGCGCTCTGCTGGTTGCTGTAGTTAGTCCCCAATCTCCCAAAAACGAGAATGGAAAGGAGATTACATGTTCCACTAACAACGTCCCAAGAAAAGAACGAGGAGATGACAGTGAGGAGGCGAGGAGGAAAGTCGTGATGATATTGAAAATAATGCAAAGGTGTAAGGGAGCACTACAACAATGACGAAAATGATCCCTGGAGGATGGAAACAAAGGAAACAAAGGACAAACACAAAACTCCAAACACAGCTAGATGACTAGTGCGCAACCGAAACAATCCGTCTGGTCTTGGTATTGAACCCGGGACCTCTCCATTTCCAGTGGAGCGCTCTATCAACTGAGTTAACCAGGGGTTAGACGTCAGTATAGCAAACGGGTTTCATCAGCTACCGCCAGTCTAACACCAACACGGGTGAACGACCTGCATTTTAAGGTTATGATGATAATGCGAATTATGCAAATGCGCAAGTGAACTGGACAAGAATGACGAAAATAATCCCTGGAAATGGAGAGGTCCCTGGCTCAATACCAGGACCAGGTGCATTTTTTCGTTAGAAAACCATTCATCTAGTTGCATTTGGAGTTTTGTGCTTGTCCTTTGTCCTCCTTGTTCCCCTTCTCCGGGAATTATTTTCGTCAGGAAAGCCGTGTCATTTTTGCACCCAGCGGCGTGGTTGATGTCTCACTGAAAACGTACGCGCGCGCCGAAACTTTATCATCCTTGTTTGTTTTTTTCCTGCAAAACGAGCACGTGTTTTTTGTTGTTGTTACTTTTTTGTGCACAGCGCACATTGTTTTTTGTGTGGAGAGCCATTTACATGGTGTCCTTCTACGCAGTCAGCATCTGTTAGGCTGTGGACTATAACAAGAAATATTTTCTTGCTGAGTGGAATATGTGCAGCCATATAAGAGTCAAGAGAGAAAATATGGTAAGAGTAGAGGCGAGCTGGTGATTGTTAACCTTGTTGAATTAACCTGGGACTGGGGTAGAGAAGAAACATCAAAACGTAGAAGAAACGGAAAACAGACAGGACGACGTCTCAAACTCAGCTCACTTGTGGCCGAACAACTAAACACTGTTCTAGCTTCCTAAACGGGAACTGGGTTTAGAATAGAAGGGGAGAGAAATCCTTTGTTCAAGTCCGAAGAAGGATGGGTGTTGCCTTAGCACGTAGACCTGTAATGGTGTCCCCATTCTTACATTATGTGATGGAGACTGTGGCGCTTAACTTGTATAGACTTCGTCCTTCTGTGTTGGTGGCGATGACCTTGAGATTGAAACTGTATAACAGGGGTGGCCAACGTGGGCTCGCGAGCCGCATGCGGTTCTTCGCGGGTCCAAGTGTGGTTCGCGGCTCAATAGTAAGCGTACCCCTTTCCCCTCCTGTGTTCCGAAGAAGAAAAGAGTTCTAGAATTTAAAAAAGCAAGCTCACAGTTGTAAAAGTATTTTACTACACTACGTGCATACAGCTCGACTGCTCTTTGACACCTACTTGTGTGCAGTGAACCTGTTTGTTTTATTGTTCCAGAAAAAATTTGAACCGTATACGCATAACGGGCATCAGTGGCGGCGGCTGGCTAGCGAACCATGCATTCATTTTAGAGCGCAGCTCTTAGGCGCCCGTTTCCGGCTTGAGCGGCGTCGGCGTCGCCGTCGGCGTAACCGCGGGTTGCATGCAACTCAGGTTGTATGCAACTCGGGTTGCATGCAACTCAGGTTGCATGCAACTCACGTTGCATGCAACCCGTTGGCGTCGGTGTGACCGCAAGTTGCGTGCAACCCAGATTGCATGCAACTCGCGTTGCATGCAACCCGCGGGAGTCGCTGGGTTGCATGCAACCCGTCGGCGTCAACGTAATCGCGCGTTGCGTGCAACCCAGGTTGCATTCAGTCCAAGTTGCATGCAACCCGCAGGAGTCGCTGGGTTGCATGCAACCCGGCGACGTCCCCGAGGTCACGTGACCCCTCTAGGTCACGTGACGCCCCGAGGTCACGTGACCCCCCCCCCCCCGAGGTCACATGACCCCCCCTCAGTACCTTTCCCTCCCCCTCCTCAAGAGCTGCGCTCTAATTCGGCGTTACAGAGAGTTGTAAACGACTTTCATTTTTTTTTTTTTTTGCTTAGCGGTTGAGGAAACGTTCTGCTGCCTCGTGGTATTTGTTGTAGTTGACAATTATACTTGTCCCCTTTGGGAAGGGCAGTTCCCTCCATGCTGTTTCTTGTTAAAAGTACCCCCCCCCCTTTTTTTTCCCCCCTATGGCTCTTTTAACTTTTGTAGTTTTGCCTACGGCTCTAACGCTCTATGATTCAGGCCACCCCTGCTATATAATGATGCGAACTGAAGAAATGAGTTAGCTGAGTTTGAGACGTCGTCCTGTCTATTTTTTTGTCTCTTCCACGTTTTGATGTTTCTTCTCTATCCCAGTCTCAGACTACTTCAACATGGTTAAGAGTCAACAGTTCCATTTCAAAATTTTCAGAGTGCTTGTTGAGAACAGTACGTATAGTTCTGCTGTCAGACAAATAAACATATTGAACGCGTCATTCACTGCCATTTAAAATCATACTTTGCTGGTTCTTTGAATTTGGTAAAATTAGGCACAGCTTTCAAAATTAGTACTGATCACCTCCAAAATGAAGCTTTTAGCATGGTTGTACAGGAAGATAACACGGTTTTGTTTTTAAGTACGCGCTCGTTTGGTCGGTTTCTGTTTGTTCCCTTCGTGAAATTATCCCTATAAACTCAGCAGCGCGTGAATCTGTTCATCGACTTCAAGACGTGAAGTTTGCATTTTGAGGATGCCAAAATTTTTTGCAGGACCGGGAAACGGTTTATCTTCGGTGGATAGAATAAACAGATGAGCCGTTTTATTTACAATGTTTAGCGAAGTGCAAGGAAATCGGTAGTAACTAATACCTGTAGGTTGGGATCCTCGTTCTCAAATAAATTCTTTTAAAAGTCAACCAATAATCGCCGGTAGTTAATTTTTTGTTTACCGCTCAGACTATGGGGCATTCTCAAGTTGCCGAACAACGACGGACAATACACACACAAAAAAAGAAAATTATTTGGCAGAGGTTTGTGATGTCCTCCTGTTCGCGTTCGTCATAGCCATACATACGACTATGCGAGACTCTACTCGGCAAGGATGCATTTCACGCTTAGAGCTTCAGTTACGTGCCTCAGAAAGTTGTCTCGGGTGACATATGTAGATAGGGGCTGCACATGGCGTTATTGTAGGAAAGGGGCGGGTCCCCACGCCAGGCTGGGGCCGGACGTGCGCAGGTATGCACCGTATTTTCAACAATGGTACTATCGCAGACAGTATGAGTTCCAATATCCCTCTACGCTCTTTTGGTGTACGTGACAGTAATTTAAAAGCTTTGGTCCAGGTTGGTGATGGAACGCGAAGTTTAGTTTATATTCTTTGAACAATTTGGCAAGTTCATAGATACACAAGTTTGTGGTAACCGAAGGCGCAGGAGAAAGCCAAATTAAGTGCTGCTGCTTATATGGTTCGGGGCCTACGTCGTCTTTCACACGCAAACTTAACACAAGGTTCCTGCACGAACTTACGATGATGGCGTTGTTGCTCCGTTGCGAGCATCAATTTTCAATGTCGGTGTGATCGCGCTACGAGCATAAATTGTCAATACCCGGCGGCAAAAATTCGCCGATGTAAGCGCTTAATCTAAAGTTGGAAATTTTCACGTCAACAAACAGCTTACTGGTGAAACATCCTTCAGTACGCGGGAACATTGTTAAGGCTAGAATGCCCCAGTTATTTGACGAGCGACCAGTTTCCGAAGCTACGATTTAAACATCTTTCAGGTTTAAGTTGTTGTGATAGGCAAGATAACATACTTGTTGCGAGTTGCGCCTTTAAACAACACATGTCCAACCGAGCCTCATTCACTAAAGATTCTAGGTTTTTTTTTCAATTATTTGTTCGATGAAGCGCAAGGCAAAGGGCATGAACGAGCAAAGTTAATGCACAGTTCAAACAAACATAAACACACTATAAAAGTGCCGTCACTCGCCTCTGACAAAATGCGTCCCGCAAACTCGATTATCTGGGGCCGCATCATCGACGTCAGATTCCCTGCCGCTTTTAGCATCCTCTTCCTTGACAGCTTCCTTGTCGCGGGACACGCCAATGTAACGATCGCCGGGAGCCGGTATGGAAACTGCTCGTGTAGCTGCAGCTGTTGTTTATTTATTTTCTTTTTTTTTGTTCCACGAGTTACTGCTGACGACGAACGCTGCGCCATTTACCTATCTGACATAGCTGACCACTGCAAATTGCGGCGTGACAGCCAGGAAGATTTTCCAGAGGGGAAGGAGGGGGAGGGGGGGTGCAGCTCTATAAGCCACCAGCAAAGTGGTATCTGCTGTACAAAGTCATCTTGTGACCTTGGTGCAACCCGTGCAGTTCATGTGTTGCAGCTAAGTCACGGTATGAAGTCATACGCCGGTGACCAGCACGCAGGAAAGCGGCATTTACACATGCGCCAATGACAGCCTTATTAAACGACGTCACAGTCGTGCTTCAGGCTTGAACGTTTGATGTTACTACAATGTGAAACTTTATTAACAATACTAAAATAACTAGTCACTCGAAAATTACCAAAAAAGAACTATATGCAAAAAGGAGACAAGGGACAATAAAAAAAAAAAAAACTTTTTAAGCGTTAAGAACTCGGAATGAAATTCTGCAGCGTGAAAGTGGGTTGGAGTCAGCACACTACGGTTGGTTGGTCTACTTATCTGAAATGTGTAGATTTTATTCATCCCGGAAATTCACCGCTGAACGAATGCAACACGCATGTTTGGGTAAAACTGCTTATTTAACTCCTGTCCTCCGGATTTTAGCAAACACTGCTTCGTGCCTGACAGGAGCGCATGCAAAGTTCCTATGACGCGCTGTTAGATGTTTGAACTAATCAGTGTATCAATGAGAGTAAAACGGTATTGAAAATATTAAGATTCCAACAACCTGTGCAATTCTAACAAAACACCCGTTGTTGTCTTTATTTCACTTCAAATAAAAAAAACAATACAGGAGAACGCTTAAGCTTCGCCTTTAAGAGGGGAACGCGATAGCTAAACATATAAACCCCCTCTCGTTTCCAAGGCGTGCAAGCTTGTCTGCGTGGCCTAGTCTGTAGCGTGTATGGCTCGCAACCGAAGGGTCGTGAATTGGAATCCCGCCTCCACCTAAGATTCTTCAAATTTTTTCTTCAAGGCAAATTAATTACTTTATAAAGTGAAATCATTTGAGACGCGTGCAGCGACCTTTAATTTGCATTATATATCATGTTTCATCACTTTCATTCCACGCGTGACGTTACGTTTTACATGAGCGTTGTGGGTTGTTGGAAATTCCTGCGCGATGTCATGTGGCTGTGACGTCATGACCCTATCGACCAAGCCTGGATTTTCCCGTCCCACCGACGCCGACGCCGGTTGTTCTGCGGCACGCGCTCCTTAAATATATCTCTTTAAAACTAATCAGTTTGTATAATACTTAAACGGCCCCTGAAAAGAAACAAAATGTTTTTTAACAGTCTGGTTGGGACACGCCTGTCAAAAATTTAATTTTACGCGAAAAAAAAATTTTAGACAAATATTGATGGCGCGAGATTTATTTTAAATTCTGGGCGCAAAGTCCATGACGTCACGGAATGGTCATACACTCTTTCCACCTCAACGAGATGGTCATACACTCTCTCCACCTCAACGTGATGGCCAAGCCGATCCACTTCTCCTCCACGCGCCCGAAATGCCAAGAGAGAAAGCAAGTAAAAAGAAGGTGACTACCGACAAAATCACGTCTCGCGCCGCCTGAGTGAATTGAATGTACCAGTTTTGAATGAAACCATAAAAATGTACGTTCCATGTTTGTGAGAGAGTGCCTGGGAATTCATAAACTTGGCTAAATCGATTACTTCCCCCCCCCCCCTCCCTCACCTAATGTTGTTTATTTTTGTGCTATAAGTGTGATGGTGTAAAACAATATGTATATGTACATGCTGTCCTCTTTCGCTGCTGTGGGGAGGCAGAGGCTCGTCAAGCAACAACTGAGTTGCTTTTTTCTCTGTCTCCCCTCTCCAAATGGAGAGAAATAAAGAGTTTGAGTTTTGAGATTGAATATTGCTCTAAACATGTTTTTTTTTTGTGTAAAATTAGCTTCTCAACACGCGTGTCCCAAGCAGACTGTAAAAAAGAATAACTTTTTTTAGGTGTTCTTTAGGAGACGCTGAATTGTAAATTTTGAGTAAACGAACTTGCTTGCTATTTTACGTGAAAAGACATCGGGACTGGAAGAACTCTATCTTTATATTCCAATTTTTTAAAGTTTTTTTTTAATAAAGTTTTAGGACAAAAATTTATATTGTGCGGCTAAGGGAAGGCACTGTTGACAGAGCACAGCTAATGTTCCTACATACTTCTCAAAAGAGCGACCGCGATCACTGTCAAAATAAACGCGGCGAGTCCGCGTCAACAAACATTCCACCGGCGCTAATATGCGAGCTCCGTATATACATCCCCGGCGATGGTGTTTCCTCGACTTGAAGCTATCACCGGTTGTTTGTGTGCTACGGTCGCGCGGGTTGGATGCGAATCGGAAAAAGACGGCGGAAATGTTCCGTCGCCCATTTTATGGCTGCCTTCCCGGTCTTCCTCGATGATAGCCTAGATAAAATCGCCGTGCAGCACCGTGCTGTACGTACTGCGTATGCCACCTTGTAGCGATGGCTCCTCCGAATGGTCCTACAAAAATAGCCTCCCGGTGCGTGAAGCGTTCATTCCGAGCAAGCTGCATTCGTGTTGCGCTCATGAAGTTTACGCTAAAAACAAACGTCGGAAGGAAGCGGTTATTAAAGGCAGCGTTTTCGCATTACCTTTCTACGTTTTCTTTTTTTTTTTTGCGGCTTTTTTATTTTTATTAATTTTTTTTATCGTCGTATTGCACCGTGTTTGCGCAGTGTTGACGTAAGACATCAACACTGCGCATAAGGACTATTTGTTTAGTCATTTATAGGCGTTTACAGCTAAAGAAGTACAAGAGAGGATGGCGAGTCCTGTGCATCTAATTATCACTCCGCAGCCAATGAGTTTCCAGCATGAAGTATTGAGAGCACTGGAGAACCAACCATGAAGCGAAAGGCGTGACCATAATAAGCTACGTCCCGTGTTTCTTTAGCTGTCGGTGACTCGAGTTATTTACATGAAGTCATTTACTGTTTAAAGTAAACTAATGTAGCATAAATCAAAATTTAAATTAAAGTGAAATAACCTAAATATCACTTGTGGTTTTTTTGTGTTTTTATTTCAAATATATATATATAGTTTGTAAATTAAATGGAGCTGTATTGCTCGGATTTCAGGGAGGACAGCATCACAAATTTAGCTACACCCATGACATACAAATTTTGAAGTAAAATAATGTATTATAGCCAGTTGGCGTTTCAGAACTTCGCTCGCGCTTACTCGATGACGTTACAACTCGCATTACAGGAGCGAATTATTTACTCCGGAGTAATGATCCACGCTTCTATTTCTCCGATGGTGAGCAACATCGGATAAGGCTATTAGCCCCGAGAGTGAACACAAGCGTCGCTGCGGTCGCCTCGCCCTGATTGGGTTAGGTGTACCGTGACGTCAAGAGAAGGACTCAGCTTCGCGATCTCGCATCCGGCTCGCTTCCCTGCCCCGGTTTCCTGGTTTGGCCGTTGTGTGCCGCAAGCACTTTGAGGAGCGGGATTTCGTTTACCCGGTGAACAAGACGCTGGGTTAGGCTGATACCAATGTGCTTCCGTAGATTTTATAGGCGTGCTTGTCACTTTTACCTTTATAATTGGGTTACAAATCTTGAAAGCTATCGGCGGAGGCAGTTCCGCCGATGAACCTCCTTGTCGGTCCGTACGGCACAAGGCAATCGTGCGAGGGGTCGGTGAAGCGGCGGCGTAAGCGTTTCAGACGCTGGAATTATGTTACTTGCATGTTCATGATTTAGGCGAATATTACACCCCACTTTGCGGGCATTTCAAATGGAATTTATATCAAAGCCTTTCCGCGGTCGTCAAATTAGCTCGCGACCCCGACTCTGCGCGTGCATCTCTGCATGCGCTGGTTCGAAGATGTTTTAGAGGCAATTGGTCTGAAGACCTTTGAAGTGCTCGTGGAACAGGGTTGTTTTACATAAATGTAGTTTCTTCGTGAATTAATGATATAGTTTGTACACGTATGCAGGCATGTTTTATTTTTTAGAAGATGCCCAATTTCTGGAAATTAATTTGTATGATAGCAGGAAAAACGACCGAATTTTCCCGAGTTGCCTGTGTGAGATGTATTGAACTGCCAAAAATATGCACAGCAATAGTACCGTAATTTGGCATGTTTATATTTTTTTCTGACATTTGTTCTCTATTCTTTGTGTATTCGGAAAATACACCGTTTAGTTCGAATTGTCATTTCCAACTAAAAGAGACACTGCTGCAGGTCCCCAAAAGCTTCTTCAGTCTCCAAACTCCCTGCAGCTGGACTCTCTGACAACAGAGGAGAACAGGAGAAGGAACAGCAAGAATTCTAATGGCTGTCCAGTGGTAGATGCTGCACTAGTAGCAAAAAATGTGGAACCTATGTAGGGTGAACGTTTGCGTGTGAAACACTCCTGATATTTGAGCTTCAGGACAATTTGATTTAGCTAAAATCCCAATTTTAGAGCCTAAGGGACTAATAACGGGCTAGACACCTTTGCTTAGGTTTGTTGTACATTACTTGAGGGATGATATAAACAAGTCCACTGATACCACCAGTGGAGTACATTGAAATACT
The DNA here is from genome assembly GCA_013358835.2 of Ixodes persulcatus. Taxonomy (NCBI): domain Eukaryota; kingdom Metazoa; phylum Arthropoda; class Arachnida; order Ixodida; family Ixodidae; genus Ixodes; species Ixodes persulcatus. The sequence goes on from JABSTQ010009146.1 coordinate 686,689, forward strand.
ATCCGAATCCAGAAAAGGTCAAATGCGTGCAATGTATATAAATAAATTTTCCTTCTTTCTTTAGTTTGCCTCTGTACTTGGGCTGTCTCACTTGTGATTCTCTCTCCATGGCCCAGACTATATTTAACGTGTTGCTCGAGCAGCATGTAGCTTTTCTGCTTGGGCGTTTTTGTCTAAAAACAGATATAAAAAATGAAAGCCGTTTACAACTCCCTGTAACGCCGAATTGGAGCGCAGCTCTTGAGGAGGAGGAGGGGAGGGTATACCCCTCCTCCTCCTCCTCCCCTCATTCTTCAATCTCCTCCGGGGGGGGGGGGTCACATGACCTCGGGGGGAGGGGGGTCACGTAACCTCGGGGGTCAGGTGACCTGGGGGGGTCACGTGATCTGGGGGGTCACGTGACCCCCCAAGATCACGTGACCGCCAGGTCACGTGACCGCCCTCCCCCCGAGGTCACGTGACCTTGGGGGGTTACGTGACCTTGGGGTGACCTTGGGGAATCACGTGACCTCGGGGGGGTCACGTGACCTAAGGGGTCATCTGACCTCGGGGGGTCACGTGACCTTGGGGTGACCTTGGGGGGGTCACGTGACCTCGCGGTTACGCCGACGGCGACGCCGACGCCGACGCCGACGGTGACGCCGCTCAAGCCGGAAACGGGCCCCTAAGAGCTGCGCTCTAAAACAATAGTATGCATAACTTGCCGATTCATTCAGACCATCAGCAGCTTTGATTGTGTGAGATTTTTTATTTATTTATTTAGGAATACTGCAGGCCAATTGCGGCCCAAGCAGGATTGGGGGTTACAAAAGTGGAGTCAAAAAAGCGCAACACCAGGTAATCCGTAAAATGGGAGAGGGGAACAGGGGAAAATTGTGCGAAAATTGTAATAAAGCACAAAAACAAATGCGTAGAAAAAAATGTAATAGCTCACAACAAAGTTGGGAGGGGTGGCGGTAGTGGGGAACAGGAAAATAAAACACAATGCAAAGAGTTACACATCAAACAAACGCTCAATCGACTCCAAAACATTGTCAGATATAAATATGTGATGAGGTAGGTTGCTCCATTCTGTTATGGTTCTGGGAAAGAAGGAGTATTTAAATGCATTTGTTCGAGCGAATACTGGAGTTATGTTATGCGGATGGTCATGCCTTGTGCACCTAGTCGAGGATGGGTGAAGAAAGGACGACGATTCAAGCCGGAGTTTTTTAAACCAGAGTTGATAAAGAAATTTTAGTCTAGCTAGCTTCCTTCGTGATTCAAGATAGATGATGTTGTTACTTTGAATTAAGGCAGCAGGTGAGTCGTGCGGGTGGTAGCGATTAAATATAAAACGAACTGCTTGCTTTTGAACATCTTCCAGTATCTTGATATCTTTTTTGTGAATGGATCCCAGACTGTACAGGCGTATTCTAACTTCGTTCTTATCAATGTGTTATAGGCTAAAAGTTTCACATGAGAAGGCACGTGCTTAAGCTTGTGCCTTATCATACCTAGTTTTCGACGGGCAGCTGCACAAACGTGTTCATTGTGTGAGGACCAAGATAAGTTGCTAGAAATTGTTATACCAAGATATTTAAAGCTCATCGTCCGAGAGATGTAGTTATCACCAATAAAGTAGTCATACTGATGAGAGGACTTTTTGTTAGTGATGCGCATGTACAAGGACTTTTCTTGGTTAAGCTTCATCTCCCAACGATCGCATCAGCTAGAAACTGCATTAAGACTTTCGTTCAGAACAACTTGGTCCCTAGCAGAGTTAATATCCTTGAACAATAGACAGTCGTCCGCAAATAAACGAATACTCACGCTTTTATCTATACAAAAAGTGAGGTCATTAATAAAAATTAAAAAAAGAAGAGGGCCAAGGACACTCCCTTGCGGAACACCCGAAATTACAGGAAGAGGATCAGAATGGTGACCGTCTACATCGACGAATTGTTTTCGCATTTGAAGATAAGCTGAAATCAATTGAACAACTGTGCTGGGAAGGCCAATCTCATTTAGTTTGTATATAAGACCGGAATGAGGAACTCTGTCGAAAGCTTTGCTAAAATCAAGGAAGATGACGTCGACTTGACCAGGCCTATCTACTATAGAAGCAAAAGAATGAATAGTTGAAATGAGCTGATTAGTAGTAGAAAGTTCCTTTCGGAACCCATGCTGAAAAGGCGAGATTATTTCATGTTTATCGAGGAAATCATTGATGTAATTAGAAATTATATGTTCCAGTAGTTTACACGAAGAGCTGGTGAGTGAAATTGGGCGATAATTCGTTAACATTGTACGGTCTCCTTTTTTAAAAACGGGTACAACCCAAGCGATTCGCCAATCTGAGGGAACAACGCCACATGAAAATGACATCTGGAAGATAACAACAAGGAATCTAGAAATCCACTCACCGTAACGACGAAGAAATGCATTTGGTATATTATCAGGACCATTTGACGATTTAGGTTTGAGGTTAAGTAGCATAGAAAAGATACCTTCAAACGTGATGAACTCTGAGCTTATTTCAGTTTCTTCGTTAAAGGAGGAATGTCTAGTGTAAGACTTCGAGAACACTGACTGAAAGAAAAGATTAAACTCCGTAGCTATTTGTTGTTTGTCGTGAACCAACATTTCCCCAATTTTGACGTAATCGACAGTTTTTTGTTGTTTTGAGCTGAGGTGTCGCCAGAACTTCGCTGGATCTGTCTTAAGGAATCGTGTAAGTGTATTGGAATGATAGAACTGTTTACTTGTGCGAATTTTAGCTGCTAGTGCTCGCTTTAGGTAGGGGAGGGAGGAACTGTGAACTCGACTTCTACGGTTTCTTTTTACTTTCCGTACTAGATGAATTATTTCGCGTGTCATCCAGGGGTTTTTGCGGCGCACATATTTACTTTTATTAGGAATAAAGTTTCGAAGGCAAAAATGACAGATAGATTTAAATTTATTCCACAAATAATTAACGTCGTTCCCAGAAAATGTATCTAAGGATAACTCAAGGTAATCTAGAACAGATTCGTCATTCGCCCTAGAAAAGTCTTTAATAGTTTTGCGCTTCTGGGCCACAAAACCATCCGAGCTGCCCATGAGGCAGAAGAAAGAAACAAGCTTATGGTCGGACAAACCATCCTCCACTGATACCTGTACCTCAGACAGAGATCTACTATAAAGGACAAGATCTAAAACGGACGATGAATCACCCTGGACGCGTGTGGGTACATTAACTGCTTGAGAAAAGTCACAGGCAAACGCAATGTCGAAAATGGTCTGCTCAGAGGGTGAGGAGGATGATAAATTATGCCAATCAACGTTAGGTAAATTAAAATCACCAACCAATAGCATGCAGCTCTTGGAATACTTGAGTATATAATCATAAAGCCTAGCCAGGTATTCATTGCTTAATGAGGGTGAGCGATATACAGCGATCAAGATGAATGACTCCTTCCCGTAAGTAACACGAAGACACAGGCTTTCATGATCAGTTATTTGATCTAGCACTACAGCAGATAGGCTGCGTTTTAAAATGGCGGCTACACCGCCACCACGGGAGGGTCTATCTCGTCGGTATATACTGTATGAACCAGCAACTATATCACGGTCATCGATTTCATCGCTTAGCCACGTCTCAGTTAATACTGTCACGTGAGGATCGTGACAAAGCATTACACTTTCAAGCTCCGCAGTTTTGTTTATTATGCTTCTGGCATTAATGTTTAGAAGGCGCAAGTACTGTGGTGAAGAGTGCCGGTGATGTCACGTGCTTTCAGGTTGGTGGTGCGTAGATGAAATTTTAACCCGTGCGTTCTTGCTGTCATCCCATATAAACGTGTCGTCATCAATGCGAAGTTTATCGTTAACCATAAAGACACGCCTTCCATTAGCTTTATCACTCCTGGCACTCTCCCACAGCAGCTTACGCTTTCGAAGTGTGCAACGTGAATAGTCATTTTCAATAAAAATGTGCTCTAAAGTGATGCTCCTGCAATTGCAGCCATATTTCTTCATTATCATATACCAGCTGCGATTCATGCGTTGCCTGCTCTGTCAACCATGCCTGAAATGATGGTTGACTACAAGCCCTACCTCAATAAAGCCACATATAAAAATTTACACTCCCTACAAAAAACGCTCAGAAAAAAAAAATAAATAGAAACGAGCGCGCCGACAGCTAACGTCTTCACAGCCTCCACAGGGCGAGCGGGGTGTCAGGAAAAAATTCTGCACTCGCCATGACGTCACTCCGGTTCTCCGTAAGGGGGCGCCACGCAAACGTCTCGGGACTAATAGGTAAATGTCGTCTTGTGGTATGTTTTTTGTCTGCTATTCCGCTTTGGAACAGTCACACGTCGCCAGCGTTGCTGTGGTGATAGTTTCTAGAAAGTTCGAAGCTGCAACCATCTGTGACAGAAGACCGTCGTTTTGTACGGATGCATTCTGAATGTTGACTTCTCGAAACAAGGTAGGCGTGTACCTTATTATATGCGGGTACATGTGCGTGTGTAAGTGATTTAATGCGAAAGCATTAACTGTCTCGTGGAGCGAACCAACGTCATCAGCTTTGAAACCACGCCAAACGTTGGCCAAACGGCACCTAAAATCCCCTTTCCCAAGTGAAGCCGATCTCTGACGGATTATGCTCCCATTGGCTGGCGCGCGTCATCAAGGAACGAGGCTCCCATTGGCTCCCGTGCGGCGTAGTTCCAAAAAAAGCCACCAGAGAAGCCTTCTTCTTGGCGGCGCAGCGCACGCAGCGGCCCAGCCGCTGGTAAGAGCGGAGCGGCGGTGCGGGCCTGGCGGCAGAGCCTGCTCGGGCAAACTCCAAGGAGGGTGCACGGCCGAGCTCAGCGCGGCACGGCCACTTCACGAGAGCGCGCACTCGGGCGTCGGCCGGGGAAACGTGGCCGTCCACGCCACTACGCCGCAGACGAACTAAGGGAGCGGACGACTGACATTCATGCTTTCGCACTCAAAACTCATAAGAAGTGCTTAGGTGTCCTCGGGCATTTTAACGTTGTAGTTATTGAAATAATAATTGAATACCCTTCATTTAGGCTCTGGTTCGATGTTGAAAAGCACTTCATGTCGGTCGTCAGCTACAAGTGCTCTCAGCCAGGTCCCGGGGCCAAGCCCCGGGACCTGCCTGAGAGAAAATCAGAAAATCAGAAGAAGGATTCGGGCCATTTCAAAGTCGAATCGAAGATATCTTACTAGCATTGTCACGTGGTATTAACTTCTGACGTAAAAAACAGGTTACTCTGCTAAGATTTGGAACACATCCGAGAATAGGCTCACAGGACCGTGCTAAAAATTGGGGTTGTGGGGATATTTATACAGCGTGTAGTTGGTCAGCCATTTAAAGTTGCGACGAGTCACTCGCTGTAGATGAGCAATTTAGCCAGTGCAGTACAACCGCTAGCCTGGGGTCTTTAACGTGCACCACGCAGTAGTGATACACGACCGCACGCCGGTACGATGTTCATCCAGATCGAAACGGGCAGGGGTGGGGATTGAACCCAGGATCCCTGGGTTCTGCAGCGCGAGCCTTCGCTCCACGTGCTCCGAGCTGGTGTGCGCTAGCCCACTCGGCCACCGATCCCCCAGGCCCGTGCATTGGTCAGCACTGTAGGCAATTGCGAGGTGTAATATATTATTACACTATATTGTACCGAGTATGCCGAAAGACAAAAAGGTTATCCAGGCGATATCTAGCCTTTTTTTTGTCTCTCGTGATTCTTGTGAAAAAGAAAAAAAGGCTCGTGGTATTTTTGTGTCGACTAGCGGTGTTTTTACAAGGTAACTAAAAAATACGTCTATCCGCTTTCTCACATCAAAGACACGGTGGAAGCACTTCAAGGGTCTTCCTTTTCTTTTTTCATCTGTAGACCTCCATATAAAGATTATGTGTTCGATCACTTTGTCCTGTCTTGTCCCCTCTTCTGCCGACAGCATCAACATAGCAATGTGTACATTCGCGGATGATATGAAAAAACACAGGCGAGCGCGTGGCTCCGGAAACTTCCAGTGCTATCTAACGGAAAAAAATATGAGCTATCATCGCGGCTATTGTCAGCACAAGCGACATTTCAGCCCGCGGCATGATCTTTCTCGTTACTCTCACTTTGTCGTCAAAGAATTTCCATGTCAACACTGATTTCAGCGCTATTTTTTTGGATTAAACTTGCGTGCCCGGGGAAAATGAATTAAAAACCTCCGATCGTCTTTTATCCCGCGAGCTTATTATCAAACGCCTGAAAAGTGATGGCTCAACTTTCTGACCCGGTGGTCTCAGCCGTGCTTGATTTCGTCTTTTGTTGCGACACGCCTCTACAATCGGCGCTGAAATCAGCACTAGCTTAGCGACAGCCGGTCAAATGGAGACTGACGACAAATCTTGAACAGCCGCTGAAGCCTATATAACGTTTAGAGCGTTCTTCTGGTGTATAGCGCGGAGGACCTTCTAAACGACGCTCTCGCCTTGTCCTCTAAATGCGATAGCATTTATTTAGGCAGACGTATAACAGCGACTTGATATAACACTCATGATAGCATTTATCGATCTTAGTTTTTATGCGGATATTATCTTCTAAAACATGTCCAGGGTTTTGACATTCAAGTTGAATGAAGACACATAATTTATACTCATCAACGTCTTTTTTAGTCTCAGACGTTTCAAATTTTACAACACTAGCTACCTCTCTCAGTTGCTATCAGTTTTAGTTCTTGCTTAAAAACTCCCACTTAACAAATACATGTTCAGTTGTTCTTCCCATTTGCTCAAAAAAAATCAGTCGTAGCGGCGATGAAGTCTTCATATGTTAACAATTGAGTATTAATTTTCAGTATGCTTTCCAGTTTATGCTCTTTTTCTTCGTTTCTTTCCATTTGATATTGATCCCATGCAATGGTCTGTGAAAAGTACTGGTTCTACGGCATAACAGTTTGAAAGTTCAATAGGTTCAACTGAGCAGTAAATTCTACCAAGTCTTGCGTGTGATGTGTTTTGAAAATGAATATGTGGTAAGTGTTTTTTTCTTTATCTGAAATGATGCAACATCAAACAGATTAGACCGGTACACCATGTCCAGTAGTAGTCCTTCACTTTTGTCAATTCGAAGGGCATATGGCGCTGTCTACTCCTTCGCAAACTGCAGTTAAAGTCTCTCAAAATAACTATCATTCTATCACAAAGTAAATAAGGTCGCAGGTGATAAAAAAAGAAGGTTACTTTAACATTCACCTCATTCGGCACGTAAAAGTGTATCACTCTCCCTATGATGTCGGAAATTTGGAGGTCGCACATAATGAAGCGCCCGCAGAGGTCTGTCGTGACAGCTAATTCAGACAAATAAAAAGACTTCCTCAATAAGCGTCCAGCGGAAATACATACAGCATGGCTAACGCATACCCGCAGTCATACAGGAAATATCATCGGGCTTGTTCTACCAGTCCTACCATTGACAGCTTTGTTTCCTGAACGGCTACAAAGGTCTACCTCTGTTTTCAAGTAGACGTTTCAGAGACTATTGTTTCTTTCTGGAGTTTATTCCTTACATTTAGGATCACAAAACGAGGGCTATCATATAAAGGTAAGGGAAGAGGAGGAAGGGGAGGAGTATTGAAAAGAGGAGGAGGAGGAGGGAGGGCAGAGAGAGGCGGTAGGGGGAAGGGGGTTGATGTGGCTATGTATACTAGCAGCTGGCGTGCAAGGGAGGTTTTTCGCTTAAAGGAGTTGTGCAACAATTTCAGTGCTTTGCTTATATAATTTGGGAGTTGGTGGCTTGACCTCTCTAAAGCAAAGAACAATAAACCGCTTTTACTTCCATGTCATAGTTATTATTTTAAAAATTGACAAAGGTTGAGGTTTTTGGCACCTCTCAACTCCTTCACTATCTTCCAAATCACGTGCGCTGTGACGTGAATGGGGGACGCGCGGGGTTCCGGTGAAGCCTTCTCTCTAGAGCCATCAGTGAGCAGCGAGAACTCACCCGCTCGCGACCACGTGACCACGTGCTTGCGCAGCGCGATCAACATGGCAAAAGGAGGAAAGTCTCGTCCGGGTCCGGCCATCCCCGTCCGGCTCTGTCCCCCTCCCCCTCCGGCTTCTGGCGGCTATTTGCAGTAGCAGATAGAGCTGACGGTTTTGTTGACCTCGGATAGATGGCGCCACTAAAAGTCCCTATAATAAAAGTTTTGTCGATGATACCAGGTTTTTGACGCTGATATATGTGTGTTGGAACGACAAGATATATTGAAAAAAAAGTTTTATCGAGCAGGTATTTGCACAACATGCTATCTTTTTACAAGTCCGCCATTGACGTCATGCCGTGTGGTTCCCATGGCCGCCGCTCGCGGCTGCAGGTCGGGAAATATTCTAATTTTTGCCTCGCGATTACGCGGCGGAATCACAATATTTCGAAGGAAGGAGATGTGTTTTTTGTACTTTGTGACAAGATAAACAATGTCAAAAGTAGAAGATGCAAATTCTTCCAACGTTAAAATCTTTGCACAGCTCCTTTAATCGCGATGGTGTCAGGCAGGTCTTTCTTTGCTCTTGATGTCACTATTGCTTTTGCACGTTCTAGGGGTAATGTTCATTGCTGACTGGTCCCTTTTGTCGTCAAACGCTGTATGTCTGTCAGCAGACTCCGAGGACTTTAGAAACCTCCACTTCTGGCGTTGAAAAGATGTCCTTGATCGATCCTTCCTAAGACGCTGCTTTCCCGGCTTCTGTCGATGTTGTGGCTTGAAGTGCCTCCTAAGCTTCCTTTTCAGCTGGTGTTTTGCTTTCGCCGGAGCTTTGATGCTGTCTCTCTCTGGGTTTCGCTTGAGTGGAGAAAACATCTCCGCTAGCATCCACAACCTTGGAGATATCCATCAAACGTTCCTGGTTACCAGAGCCTCGTAGCACGGTTGCATAACTTGAAAAGCACTCTTCCCTTTCATACCCAAATTTTTTACAACACGCGCATTCTGGCGTGCGGCACTGTCGTCGAATAGCAGCCACCCTTTTGCATCGTGGACACAAGGGCGGTCATTTTGACATCACCAGAAGGCACTGTATGAGCCGTAAACCTTCAGCAGGTGAGGAATGTCTTCGGACGTAACCGTATCATGCAGGGTTAGGCGACCCTCCCTATTAACCGTTTCCGTGTTCATCATTCCTGGCACGCGCAGCTTTTCCCGTGGTATGCTTCAACAGTGCCGAACAGTGCTATGGCTTCGATGACCTTTTTGTCTTATAAGTGTGAAGGCAGCACGAGTAGCTTGAGTTTCACACTCTTTAATTTCAGGTCAATGATTAAACTTCTTTTTTCCTTTCACGCCCAGTTCTTTCGCTGTTTTCTACTTCTTTGTTCTTCGGGACTAGCCAGCGTCGCCATCCACACATGACTCATCTGAAACTGTCTGGGGTGCACCACTTCGTTCAGATCGACGACACCTTTAAGTATATCGCGAAAGTCAACTTCACAGTAGCTCCGACCCGCGTGTTCAGTATGGAGAAAGATGGCGTTGAGGCACAAAGCTCTAGGTGGTAAAAAACATCGAAGTATAATCTTATCCTCATTAATAATATTTATCGTGATTCAGGAGAACCGTGGCACCGCAGAAAAGCAAGTGCCTCATACCATAAAGGACTGCGGCGCCGCATATAATGGTGATGTGAATGTGATGAGATGATGTACAAATGACAGAGAGATGCTGAAGATGTTGAAATGGAGCATATGGGCAAGGATGGCGGGATGATGTCCCCGGTGATGAGGGCGCAGCGTTAGCGGCCTGCTCGCCGGTATTCTGTCCAGCTGGTCTCACGACTCACAAAATATGGTTGCAGGTGCCATGATATACGCTGGCTGAACCCAGAGAAGTGTCTTGGCAAGCCCTCCAGGGTGGTGTTCGGAGGCTTCACCGTGCGTTGGGGATGGGAAAGCCCTGGCGGTTCGGACGACATGCTCTTTTGAACTGCCAAGCGAGTCTTGGAGGTTCCGTGACGGTTCAGGCGACGAGGTCCGTTGGTTGGAATAGGAATTCGTTTCTGGGGGCCACGGGTGCCGCTGCACTGTTCTCCTAGTACATCTTGTGATTTTCGTTACCAGTGTAAAAGCAATAGGTAGAAGGGTTGCCTATGCCTGAGGCCGATCGTTGATTCTCGGTGGAGAACACAAAAGCCTGAACGTTCGAAGTGGCGTCTTCTTTCATTCAAGTACAATATAAACGAACCCTGAGGCTGACATTTTATTACATACAGAGGTGTCATGGGTAGTGCCACTAAATGAGCTACGCTTCCGAGTCACAACACTTGGTCATATTGTGGCTTAAAATCATGGTTGCCACTTATCTGAAGGTTTATCTAAAAGCACAGGAAACGTTCTTCCGCCCTCCACAAATGTTTGAACAGTTCGCGACAGAGCAAAGCAATATTACACGATCTTCCTAACATCGAATCTAATGCTGAGGAAGTCGTACTTTTGAATCATGACAATCGGCAGTTGCGTCTGCTCTGCACAACCGCCAAAATGTCGTCGCCCACAACAATATCGGGGAACAGAGTACCGATGCTCTAAGCGCAGCTCATTTAGTGGCTCTTGTGATGGGTATCTGCAGATTAACTAATTAGAGAAGAAAGTAAAAGCAGCAGAAATGAAAATTCGGGACGGAAGAATGCAAGAGAAATCTGCTTTAGCAATGTACAGGCCACAGAAACAGGACATAAAAATGACCGCATCTCCACGTGGTGAATGATGTTGATTGGGGCGAAGCTCGGGTGGTGCTGATGATACTGATTTTGGTCATAGGTATTGCTGCTTGCTGTCGGCGTTGACGCTTTGCCGCCGCTTCCCGAGCTCTCAACTCCGGGTCCGCTTGGCGTTTTTGACGCTGTGCAGCAGCTTCTCGCGCCCTGGTCTCCGGAGCAGCTTGCTGTCTACGTAGACGCAGAGGCGCTGCATGCTGAGCTTTTCGGTCCTTTTCATTCATGGCAGTAGGATAATGTGTGGTTTTCTTCTTTTTCTTTTTTGAAGCAGACAGTTGGGATGGCATCTCAGAACCCCCTACTCTTTTTTTTTTCTTTTTCTTTTTTCATAATTTTTTTTCATCTTTTTTTTTCCAATATTTTTTTGCCCTACACGAGCACGTGAGCATGTGCTCACGTGCTCGTGAGCACGTGATCTCACGAGCAGAAGCACGAGCACCCGACGCCGGCCTACGGCGGACGGCGGACGGACATACGGACATGGCTAGCCCCTAAGGAGCTTCGCCCCTAAAAAGGAACATGTGGTTGATAATTCACAGGAAAGCTTTTTTGACTGATTGAGGTGAACACGTGGGTGTTAAAGGCACAGACATAGAGGCCTAAATCTTAAGGGATAGACACATATGTGCAGTATGCCATAGTAATAGCGAGACGCTAAAACATAGTTTTGAAGTGCACGGGGCTTTGTCCTGCCTTCCCTAACCGAGTAGCAGATCTGGCGAGGACGCTGGGTTTCGCTTGCGAGGATGGAAGAACGGAGAAACAAAGTAGTATTATAATCGCAAGAAAGTAAAATACGAGATTCGTGAAGAAGGTTTAGGGGAAAGTTATAATACACAAACTTGTTGTTGTAGCTTATTTAGCGGGAGACGTAATTTATAACAGATTTTATAGGGAACGTGCGACACCTAAAGTGGGCTCGTCGATCCAACTGATGTTCCCACCAAATGACTCTGGTGGGAGCCGCACCGCGGCGCCACTGTCGTGTGGCACGCTTACCATTATCGCTCCGCAGCCAATCAGAGTGCGGCTTTACTCATTAAGAACGCCAAAGAGCGAATCGGGCAGCTTGAAGCATGAACATAATGAGCCACGCCCTGCCGTTCTTAGTTTGTCTGAAAACGGCAGGGCTTATTATCTTCATGCACTGCCTGATTCGTTCTTCCGCGCCGCGATGAGGCTCCCAGCAGGGTCATTTGGCGGGAACATCAGTTGGATCGGCGCGCCCACTTTAGGTGTCGCACGCTCGCCTATAGGGGAGGGCCCGGGGTGTAAATGTTTCTGGTCTAGATGGCGCAAGCTACCGCCCGAAACAAAGGGTACAGTCAATAGCAGCCAGGATGTGACGTTCCTAGGTACAAGTAACTGGAATTCGGTATCCAGGCATTTTTGGTGTATACCCGAGGTACACACCTAGGTAGTTTCATTTCTCGGTATCTGTATCTGTATATTAGGTACATTTTCCAGTAACTTGTAGCAAATTGAGGTTACTTTTTACAGGTACTTTTCTATTCACTTCGTCAAAATGGTATAAACTATTGTCGTGCCGTCGTACTATCGGCGTGCGATGGCGAGTAACGAAGAATGAACCACTCGCACGGGCCGTCTGGGAAAAGGAAGCCCCGTGTTTTATTTAGTCAGCCCTTTTATAGGCGATCCTGCAGACGTCACCGATAACCACAGCACACCACGTGTAGCGTTGTCATTGTCACACTATTATCACACTGTTATCACACTGATAGCACAACTATAAATCCTGAAGCATTAGCACACTACCATGTGCCGTGATTAACGTTGAATTGGGTACGACCTGGGAGGCACTGACTTGATCGAACGAAGCCCCGCCCATGATGTTTAATCGAAGGATACTTTAGCGAATGGCGGTGTTCATTTGGGCGAACGGTGGATTAGCGATGCCGGTCTAGCGATACCGTTGTATCGAATCGCTTCGGAACTCAATTTCGGGAAAATAGCGACCTGCTTCCTTCATCTTAAACCGTAATCGACTTCATTGCATGTTTGAAGCTCCTCTGACAGCTATACAAGTGAGGAGGTAACTAGAAAGATGTGCGCAGTTTCTGTTGCCTGTATCTTGCCCTGGTGGTGGCTCCCTTCTGCCATAAATGCAATATGAAATGTAATTGAAAATAAATTATAATTACAATCGTAAAGCAGTGTAACATCGCGCATATAATACAGTTTCCACTCAATAAATCGGTCCCAAATTTCGCAGTTATCAAAACTGAAAACGTTCCGAAAGAAAAAAAAAAGCTTATTTTTCTTCCGACTAACGAAAGAAAGAAAAAAAAACAAGGAAGCTTGAAGAATTTTGCCCGTCGTCGCAAAGGTTGGGTGCATATGCACTCGACTCATGCGTTTCTTCATGAGGCCGACGTCTTCTGGGCCCGCCGACGTCAGCACCGGCTCTGAGGGCAAGAACGTCAACGAGCGAGTTTCGGCGGTTTCGGCGTGACATGGTTGACAGTGGAAGCTGTGGCCTCTGTGAACCAATTTGGAGCGTGGGGATAATGCACGTGAGGACCCAACTCTGATGTGGATATTGGATTGACACCAATAAAGAACATTTGTCGAACTCGTTTTGGTGTGTATCCTTAGTATAAAAAGCTTTACGTCCAATATATTCTCACTGACAAATTTTGTGAAAATAAATAAAGTTTATTTGAAGTAACTGCACCTGCACCTAGGTACATTTTTAAGCGAGTACTCGGTGCGTGTTTAGGTACTTTTTGGTATAAGTAACGGTAACTGTTTTTTAGGTACATTGTTTAAGTAACATTTACAATCCTGATGGCATCCATCCATTCATTCAGCCATCCTGTGATATATGGCATACGCTTGCGGGAAGTGTTCTGGTCGTCTTCACGTTGTCTCCCAAGGAAAAGATCTTCACGTCGCCTGACAAGAAAACAGCGTTAGGCTAGGGACAGACTAGCAAGGTGGGCCCATTCGGCTATGGCCAAGGACTAAATCAGGAAATGAGGTTCGTCCCAATTAAATCAGCGGATTATGATGCTTAGAACTAACGTCGAAATGAATTTTGACGTAGTCTGTAGCGAAGCACCGCAGAAACAGCCCTGTTTTTTTGTGTCATCCGCGACTGTACAAGGCTATTGCCTCCCCTTTCCCTCCTAAACACGTATGCATCTCCGCCGTTAGGTGGTATCAGAGCTCCCACATGTGTAGAGCGCTTGATATTTCGACTTAACTAAGTACGACCAGTGATTAATCGGACCGCGGGCGCTCCTATTAGATGCCGGCGACGGATCGTCGTTTTCGGTCTATGGCGCATCCCGCAGGCTAAATGGCGCGCACCTATAGCACGTGAAATTGAGAGGGAAGATGAGCACGAGCGCGCGGGAACGTCATAACACCGAGCCCTGGTTCGAATGTTTGGTGACTAGACGTTAATTTTACTCACCAAGTATTTTATTCTGAATAGAGACAAAAGTTTGTCTCTACTCACTCTTCGAACGCTTTTAGAGACAGAGACACCAGCTTTGCGTCTATCCAGGAAGCATTCCAACTAGAGCTCAGTGTTCTGACGCCCCGTGCTCTTGCTCCACTTTTCCCGCAATTTCTCGCCGTATTGGTTTGACGAGTCTGTCGCGGCAACGCGGCGCTGTTTGCGAGGGCGCCCCTTTTGGTTTCCGTGCTTAAAGTCAGGGGGGGTCTCGGGTAATCTTAGACACCCCGCGGATTTCAACTGGGGACCTGAGACACCTTCGGGGAGTGGATCCAGCCGTCGCGCCCCTAGCGTCGAAGTTGAGTACTAAACCCATGGATACAGCATGGATTACTTGGGAGTGTTTCTGACGCAGCGTTCGACTGTGTCAGCCAAACGGCGTGTTAGCGTTTGAACGTATGTGCATGTTATTAGTTTAAAGGCAAGCTGCTTATCAAAGAATGTCCCACTGCCCCCCCCCCCTCCCCCTCCCTCTCTGAAGCGGATAGAACGCTCCTCCATTTTTGGCTCAAGCGCATTCCCTCAATCATCACTTCGTCGGTACTTGTGAGCTAAAGGGTTTTCGTCTAGCGCTTTAAACATCCACAAAACCTTTCACGAGAAAGGTCGATTATCGCTCTGTTTTTGCTTCGTATTTTTAACGAGCCCTGACCCAGCGTTTTTTGTTCTTCATAAGCGAGCTGACTAGCGATCACCGCTTTCAGATAGTCTTATTATTACGAGACGGCTCCTGCCCAAAGCGCTCTAAATATAGAAAGTCGCTTCAGAAGTGCCCAATTCCTCTTTGGGTTCCCATAAGCCACAGTTCACTCGCTATCACGCCATACCCTAGTCGATGTTTTTTTGTGTTTTTTTGTGTCTTTTTTTTTTCATCGGCTGAGCAATTTTTGTTTTTCAGGCCGGCTCCGTCTTTTGCGTGACACCGTCGTCAATCTCATGTCGTGACTCTGCTCTTCGCTTACATGTTCTGACGTGCACCGGCGGCAGCGCTCGATCGAAACTCTCTACGTTCTCAAAAATATCGCTACTCCGATATTTCTTTTTTTTTTTATAAAAAGCTCCGAAGACATTTAGCTCGCTGCTACTACAAACGTTTTCTTCTTTTCTTTTTGCTAGATTCATTTTTTTGGGGGTTGTTTATCCCTACTCGTTTCAAGTCCGACCTCAACTCCCGCCACGATCTGATACAGCCAACCAAGCAGCGCCAAAAGGGCATCGTCACGCCGCTCGTTGTCTTTGTGGGTTTCTAATCAGCGGGTAAACGAATCATGCGCAAATAAAAAGCTCAGGATTGTGGCGCATACTCTGCGCGTGATTGGTTTAGCCGGTAATGCGGAGTGCAAGTCGTCTGCTTCTCGCGCGGGAGTTGCGGTGAGGTCAGAAAGATGCCAAGCTCTGATTGGCTTTGCTTGAAAGGACAGTGGGTAGACCTCGATGCTAGATGCCTCGAGGTCTACCCACTGTATTTTTCAAATAGCCAATAGGAGCTCGGCGTTCTGACATCATCGCAGCCCCTGTGCAAGAAGCAGACGAACCTTGCGCTCCGTATAGCAACTGCACAAAAACGACGAGTGCCGTGACGATGCACTTTTGGCGCTGCTTTATTGGCTCTGTCGTATCGTCGCATGGGCTGCGGACGGACTTGAATTGATAACGGAGTGTAAAACAACTTGAATGCACGCCAAATGTCCGGCCGCGTAATGTTGGTCTCTCAGCGGTATTCATTGACGCAGTGAATGAGTAAGTAACATGTTTTAACGTAAAAGAAAACATGCATGCATAACTGCGTTCATATTATAATGCATAATTCTTCGGGCCATCGCCATGACATCAAGAGGCGTTGTATATGCATGTGATGTAAGCGCAAGCTACTTCGAGCAACATATTAACTCGTATACTAGGCCCATGAAACATATATTCCTTTGACTACTACAATGTCAAACATACTCGGGGGGAAAATGGGCTGCCACGAGAAGTATCGGAACACCCGACAATGATGTATCTCTAGGCACTGAGAAGAATGACCGGTAAAATGTACTCACTTGACCGATAAATTCTGGTGCTGGTTCGAGCACTTCCGACTTCTTACGAAAGGAGTGGATAAACGCCGTTTTTAAGCCATGTTTTGACTGCTTACGACGGTTGTAAGATGCTCGTAAGCAGGCACAGAAGGTGTCAAAACAGGTTTTTAGCCCCTCCGGTAGTAAGCAGTTGCATGAACGTGAATCAGCCTTGAGTCGCACAACATGCATTTACCTCCCTCTACACAAAATAACTCCAAAAAACGAGGATTAAAATAATTTCTTTTAGAGTGAGTTGCAGAGCAGCACACCAAAAACGCTTTCAGAGAGTCGAGAATGGTCCTCGAAAAAAGCTACCGTTTAAATAAAAAGCCTTTGTCAAGCGCCATCTTTAGAGTCGGTGTCTGGCTCGCGCTTCCCTACACTTCTGAAGCTACGAACATGCACAAGCCATAGGCTATGAAGATTTCACGCTGGGCTGATAGGATCCACAGCTCTGACGTGGTGCAAAATGAATCTAGCGAAAGCTCGTTGTCAGCACGCAAGCTCAACAGAAATATGCAGCAATACTTAAAGGGATACTGAACCAAGAAATTTAGTGTCCATAATAAGTGGCGCACGTTCTTTCCACGAGCCAGCAGCCGCCGGTGTGCGCGAGCACACGCAACGAAAATGACGTCAAAGACCTCCATTCGCGCTTAAAGGGGCGATGCAACGATTTTTGTATTTTGCGCAAATACCGCTTGGAACGGATCCCTGACGTTAATGACCTGTGAAATACCCGTTCGTTTTTCACTACACGCAATCGAAGTCGCAGAAAAAAATTAAGAAAAACGAGCTGCGTTTACCTCCTCAACTCGCAGCCAGAACAAGCGGCCACGTGATCTGGAGCCCATTATATGCCGCCAATGTTGATCATAGCCATGCGCTGGGGTTGGCAAGGCACAGGACACGCGCAGAGTTCCAGACATTGTTGTGGTTCGGCTGTTGTCGTCATTGCAGCGATTGGACACAGGACGCTACCCAAAGTCTTCTCAAGCTAGTAATTATCACGAGCCCAAATCGAGTGCCCACGCCATGCTCGGGTCCAATCTATGAGCCGCATTCAAATATCGTCACTGGGCGGTACTGCTACCGCCCAGCTGCGTCATCAGGTTTTGCGAAGGAGAGATTGAATGAAAACGCTCGGTTTTGTCCTCGAAATTACATCGCAACAAAGGAGTTTCTTTGTCAGTGGCGTTGCGTGCGAGTATCCCTGAGTCCCACTAGTGCCAGTAAGCTCGTGTAAAGTGAAAAACATTATAATTGAATATCGTTGCACCGCCCCTTTAAGAGGACAGTGAAATGCATGGGCTTCGGGCCAGAGGAGAATAGAGACAGGCTTTTCATCTCTACAAGTGAAAGATACGTGCTTGTTAGACCTATTAATTGCTTACCTTTTACACCAGACACCACTGTGTAGATGAAAAACTTGTCTTTATTCTCCTTTGCCCCGAAACCCATACATCTCACTGCCATCTTAACCGCGAATGACGTCTTTGACGTCATTTTTGTTGCGTGTGCTCGCGCACACCGGCGGCTGCTGGCTCCTGGAAAGAACGTGCGCCACTTATTCTGGACACTAAATTTCTTGGTTCAGTATCCCTTTAAACGTCGCGTAGAGTATGACCTATTCATTCCCCTATTTCTTTTATTTTTTTTTTTTTGTGGGCTCTATCGTTTTGGCGCTTAGTTACAATTCGTTAAAATTCGTTAAAAGTTCTTAAAAATCGTTAGAAATCGTTACAAATCGTTGAAACTCGAAACTGGTACATCTTGCGTTTTAAGTACCGTGTCAAGAAGTCTGTATTGTTTTGCTCTGTCGCGAACCGTTTTAGCATTTCCGGCTCGAAGGATAAGCCTTCCCTGGTATTTGAAATGAAGCTTCGGATAACCGCTAACCATTATTTTAACTACCAAGTTTGCAGAGGTGTCGTTCTTCGAACGCCTAGCTTGGATAGCTGCTTCGGTAAATATTTCATGTCTCCATAAAATTATTGCTACATTTGCGCATTTCGCACGAGCATTCTTATGCTGACTGCAGTTGCCACCACGGTTTTTAATCGAGTTTTTTTTTTAAACAGTTGAATCATTTATTTGCCACTTTTACGATCTATAGGCACCACTCCAGTTTCTATCAAAATGGCTGTCATCTGGATGATCGTCGTGGAACAGCGGTACGAGGTTCGGTCTGCGACGCGAAAGTAATTCCAATTTTGTGAAATACGAGCGATATGCGAGCCTTACTTTATACTTCCGGGTCAAAAGCGTTTCAGTAATTAAGCACCTACATTCTGAAGCCGATCATCCATCAGGTAGGGAGCGCGACTCTCACACCGCAGACCACCATCGCTGGAAGTTGCAAATACTTCAAACTGTAAAAACAAAACTCGTTCTTGAAAGGTTCTTCCATGCCCCAAGCACCCTTTCAGCTCATGAAGGACGGTTTCGCCCCAAGAACTATCGCCCCCTGGTGCACTAGAAAGGTCACTAGGCGATAAAAAACCTCTTTTTGCGTCAAAAAAGGAGCTTTAAAAAACCCTTATCTGCTTTTCACGAAGGACCCTTTGGGAATGTGCTTAAAATAACTTTTTTAAGGTGCAAAGTATGGACAAGCCAAACAACTCCTAAGAGTTCTTTCACGACCATATTGTTTTAGATTGTATCCGATAAGATTACTTGCAGCGCTGCGTGCTCACCTCCTTCTGTGATGGAGCGGGTTATTAATAGTGAGATGGAGAACAAGGGAAATGTCTTGACGACTGAAAGGTTAAAGATAATGACATCAATTGAGACAAAGCACGAAAGTATTCCTGCACTTTAAGGACTAATCAACTTTTCTTTTCCAGAGTTTTACAACTGTGAGTTTAGACTTCACCTCACTTGGGTGGACACTACACATGTGAGATTGAGATGCACATGTTAAAATAACACAATCGTTATTATGAACGAATTTAACATGAGTAGCACCATTAACGTAAAAACAAAGTGAGCAGTCCTGCGTTAAGTCACAGTAGAGTCAAAGCAATAGCTGCCACACGTCACGGGGGTGTCGTTGGGTATCATCTTCGAGTTCACGCACTATGGGACAGTGGGGCGAGTGAACAAAAACGTTCGGAACAAAATAAACATTTTTTTTTTCAACTTCTTTTTCGTTGTTTTCTCGAACGCTTTTGTTGCTTTTTATTTCCGGAGCGTGCAGCGTGCGTTGGGTCATAGCCTCCTCTATAGACGATTGCAAACAAGGCATCTGGCCGCCGCCATGTTGCCGCTCGGGCGAGCTACCGCGTGCATTTGCAAGCCTGCCAAAGCTACGTACACGCGCACGCTACACGTGCTTGCGCGTGTGGGGCACCAGTCAGGACGCCATGTTTGCAAACTTCTATACTGACCTGGCCTGGCAGATCGCCACGAGAAGCGGCCGCCGAAATTGAAAAGGTAGAGCGTCAGACAACGGATGAGAGGAGAGCCACGTGGCGGGCGCCCCGCTGCGGCGAGACGCCGAAACACACTTCTCCCGAGCGATGGAATGTCCGCTCGTGCTCCTCGCGTTCCTTGCGCTACCGCTTCTTTTCTCGTCGGGTTTGAAAACCATGTTTCGGTTTTTCGCCACTGCAAAAGCGGTGCGCTGACGTCCAGGTTCCCCGTGAAATGCTCTGTGCTACCAGATCCTCGCGCTCCAAATCTGCGACCAGGCACTCTATGGCTCCGTCGTCGAACTGCCAGGCTTTTTGAGTATAGAGGAGGCTATGGTTGGGTACTTTAAGAACAATAAGTTTAGACCGGGTTATTAACGCTGTACCGTAGCTCCCGTCTAGGATTGACCGATTTATTTCTACGACAAATTGTATCTATAGGTATGTGTTTCTACGCCACCAGAAAGACTTACTTTTACGTACTGTTATGCAAGTACGACTGTACTGTGCGCTTCCTGAGTTTGTGGTATCCTCTAGTGATTAAACATGTGCCAGCCTACAAGGTTATTTGCGTGAAGTTGAGCTTTCTTTTAGAATACTCAAGGTGCACTTTTTCTTAGAAAATCTCAGTTCAGTTTCTCGAAAATCATTGTAGAAAGATTTGATAGATGTGCTGTTGCCGATACCTCTCTATGAGTCATTATGCTGTGATTACCCAGGGCTTGACATGCTTAAAAGAGTAAAGAAAATGCCTGCCCAACCTTCAGTATAATTGTTTTTCTTTAAATTGCACTGTGGAGAGCTTGCCGCCTGTAAAACCGTGGCTAGAAAAGAAATGTATTTTTTACCATGGTCACTGAATTGTATCCTCTGCAAGAGAACTGAGTTGGTAGAGCACGTATTTATTGATTGATGGTACGCGGTGTGCACGGTGGGATATTCCTTCAACTCACGCTGAAGAGGGACCTAACTGGAACCACTCACGGCATCCGTTTTCTGCCCTTAGAAAACGAGTGAGGAGTCCCTTTCGATGTGTTCGTGCTTCTCAGACTCCACAGTCTATGGCGGACAAGAATGAGTGTTAATGAAGCTGATGTGAATATCAAAATAGTAATAAAACATTTTATTGAAAGTGTCGCTTATATTCGCGAGATATAGCGTGCGCTTTCTGATCTTCATAATTGGTTGCCGAATATTGGATGAGTTCGTGTGTTTAAAACAATTTCATTGTACTGGCGTGCACCGCGATGTGGCCGATTCTTTTTAAAACAACTTGTACGTGTAGGTATGACTGTGTGCTTAATAAACTTCTCTAAACTGACAACAGAGAAAAAAAAAAAAGCTGTGGCGTATATACCTTAGTGGAGACGTCCCCGCTTAGCACGCCACGAACCCAGGATCGAGTCCCGTAGGCGCCGGGCGATTTTTTTCAAGGATTGTGCAACATCGACTACGGACGCCCTACATCGCCAACTACATCATAAGAAACTACAAATGTGGGTGTCTTTTTTAGCCACCTCCCGATCAGGCCCCGCCTCGAGCGCCCTGATGGAGATCACACAACGCAAGGTCCGAAGGATCGACTGTCTCACAGTTGGACGATCTGGAGGCAGCGCCTTGTCCTTTATCGTTTCGTCGCCGACCATCCGCGAGCTCGCTGCCCGGGCTCTGCCCCGTGCCGTCCCCTTCTTCCTCTCGCTTGGCCCACCAGAACCATGTCCAGCCCCCTCCTGGCCTACGATCCCCACAAACTACAACATCAACAACTGACATCATTTCTAGTGGTGGGAACTTGGGAGAGCCCATAATAGGCATCGCTTTAAAAAAGCTGTTTCCGTTACGGCCCGTTATACAGAAGACGCCGGAAAGCATGGTGTTTTGAATGACACCCTACACCTGCAAGCCCGTGCAAGAGTGCACGTGAACGGAGCTTGGAAGCTCAGGCTAGGGTGCCTTCCATTAAGGCACCCTAGCACATGAAGGCGGCCAGTCGGGCCGCTTGAAATCCTCTATACTCAGCCACAACTTTCTGGATCTATGCAGAGGAAAAACAATAGACACCCGTGCTTGCACGCACAACAAGCGCTGATCAAATTTGTTTTCGTATACTCGCTTCTATTCCACTAAACTGCCACAATAGGTTGTACCCGAGTATAATAACTTCTAGAATGCTGGATGTCATATATCGCTTGACGCGTGATTTGTTTATGCCTATGTGCGTCATTCGCTTGTTTTCTTCTTTAATCCGTGTTATGCTCGAGTTTTGTAGTGCTGTATAGAATTCGCTGTCGAAAATTGATGTATTAAGGACCGAAAGGGTTTAGAGGCACTTTATTCGTCTGTTTAGGACATATATTTCGGAAGATGTTTTTTTTTAACTATGAATGCATCCTTAAAAAAGTTCTTTACGCGAATTGTCGAAAAAAAATATGCTCGTGATATTTCATTTTTGCACGAAGTGGTTTATGATAATCATTTAAATTTCAGGCGCCGGCTCGTGTTTCTAGATGTTCTTATATATATATATATATATATATATATATATATATATATATATATATATATATATATATATATTCAAGCAAAACTGTCACCATTAGCAAGAATGCAGATTTATATGAATGACTTGTCTTCTCGTGTTGATGAATTTTCAGGTTTTCTTGTGTTTAAAGGGGATCAGGAGTTGCATGTTGCTGGCTTTAAATCTGCATGTCATTTCTCGACGAATATAATTATTAACCATGACTGTGCCGTGGTTTCTGATTTATGTGGCACCACGTTCTGACTGCCTTGTTGTTCCGGGGCATCAAAGAAATAAATCGTCATCATCATCGTCATCACCATCATAATCATCATCATCATCATCATTATTATTATTATTATTATTATTATTATTATTATTATTATTATTATTATTATTATTATTATAGTAATACAAGGGACTATTAAATTTTGCTGCTCAAAAGCACCCCGCGTTCATAATGCATTACCGTTTTTATTTAACTACTATTGGTTAATTGTTTTATCGCTTTTATAACTGGCACTCATATCAGCACCGTACGTTAAATAAAGGATCAGTGCCTTTGGCCATTGCATTAATTATAACTGACCATATATTCTTATGTTTCACATATTCGCGTCATTTGGTGAAACTTCGACGTCAATAACTCTGTTTTGTCTCATGCCTACCGAGAAAGCTCCACATTGAGTAAACTTTCATTAGATGAGCAGATGAATTTTTTATTTCATCGAAGAGCAAATAATTTCTCAATTCATTCCAAAGGACGATGCACCGGGAAAATTTATGAGCAGATACCGATGCAAAATTAAATTCTATACTGGACGCGTTACAGCAATTGGTATTTATCCTTCAATGTAAATTCCGGAACGCTTGGAAATGGAAGCTAGCTACAAGGACGGGCTTTTTTCACGGAATTAAGGGCTCTGTAAAACAATAATGAACGCGGAAGCAAAACTAGAATAACAGTTTATTTTATTATCTTTTGACGACAACCAGTCCGATGCCAATATCTTCAGTAGTTACTGGAAATAGGGACCATAACATTGCCATAGGACAAAGTTACAAACATGTTCCGTGATATATAGGCATCACCTGTCACAAATATCTCGAAGAAATCGGACAAGTAGACCTGTTCTTTTTCATAATGTGATACGTTTTAACGTACGCAATCTTTCTTCAGGAGTGACCTATGGAAAGCCTTGTTCATAATGAAAGAACCGAACTACTTATGTGACTGAGGACATCGAAATTCGATAATATATCAGCTAGATTTTTTCAAACGTGAACTGAATTGGTGTTTTATTTTTTTCTCGTTTCTTTTTTTTCCATTTTTGTTCTTGCTTTCTTTTTTTGCCGCTATTTTTGTTTCCCCTCTGTTCTATTGTTTGCTCGTCATTTGGATTCTATTCTTTCGCTGTTCGCGTGGGCGTGTGTTCTCGTCCGGGACATAAAAGCCACGTACGCTCGAGAATAGAGAGAGCATTTCGAGGTACGTTAGTTTCCTTTCAGCTCCTCTCTCCCGTCGCTTCCCTAGTTTTCCCAATTCTCGGTCGTATCTATTCGGACCACGTTTTAGAAGGAAAATCGACGACGAGGGGTCGGACTCTCAATTCTCCGGGCTTCTTTTTTTCTTATCTTTTTTTTTTCAATTTCTTTTATCACCGCTTTCCCCGCTGTTTTCTCGTTTGTTGTGTTCGTTAAACCTTGTTCCCTTGTGTGTGTGTATGGGGGGGAGGAGGGAGGGTGTTTGTGTGCGTGTGTGTGTGTGCGCACGCGTGTATGCGTAAGCGTGTGCGTGTGTGTGTGCGCGTGTGTGTATTTTTTGCTTTTATATATCCATTCAACATCATCCGAATTCCTTTTGCATACCACTTTGCTGGCTCGGCTACTGCGTGGGCGACGTCTGATTTCGACGAAGTGGTGCCAGCAAATACCGCGCTCGTTCAAAAGAAAGGAGAGAAAGCGAAATGGAGAAGAGAAAGTAGTCTGACTGATTTCGTTGAAATTTTGAGGGGAAATCCCACCCAGAAATCCCCCAACCCCCTCGTTTCTTTTTTTCCCCTCGCATACCGTATGCAGGTCCCCACTTCACCTAATGGGCGCTAAGCCGGTAAAAAGAAAGGCTACGAAAAAAAAAAAAAGGATTGAGAAAAAGTCATTAAACAAAACAATTTTCAGGAATACGCATTTTTTTCAGGTTTGTTTCTTTTAAACTTTATCTACGCGTTCAGGTAGGGATCGTCGGCTGCTGCCTTTCGTTACCATTCTGTTTTACGGCTGTTTCGTGAATTACAGTGACCTCTACTCGAGAGATTTCTTGCTTCGATTGTTTATCTTTCGTCCGCCTTGGGGAACTTCGCTTTCGAGTCAGAAAAGTAGGCTTGGTTTGTTTTAGGGTGGTGGGGACGAGATGGAATTGTAGCGTGACTCTGATGCAAAGATCGTACGCCCGAACGAGGTAATGCTTGTTTGCTTTCTCCTAATCTTTTTTTTTACATTATTTTTTGGTTGTGAGATCATTTTTATATTAGATCCGCCATAGTAGAGTGCACAAGCCCGGGCGAATATGAAACCATGAAACTTGCGAAAGGAGGAAAGCAATCTTGTAAAGTGGTAGGAACTTCAATATCAAAGGAAGAATTTGTTTCCTGTATTTTTTTTTTCTAAACTGCAAGAGTGTTTTATTTACGTTATTGAATAAAGAATCGCGAGCATTTAGCCTGTCTTGTAACTGGTTAGTATTGGGTTCCTATATTGACGTAGTTGATTTTTCTGCTATTTCGGAACATGTTTTTTTTTTTTTTATTGTTATTTTCATCAGCATAAAGGTTTTGTATTTTTTTACCAGATTTTTATTTTTATTTTAGTTTATTATAGTAGTTTTCGCATAGTTCTAACTTATATGATTTCTAAGCATTTCTTCAAAAAATGTTTGGTAGTCATCGCCTAGTTTTTAACGGGCAGCGAAGCATCTACTTCTTTCTCGACCTTTGAACGGACCGTTCTCTCAACCTTGATCGTGCGGCGTACCCCCTGACATTGTGCATTATTGTCTATTGAAAGAATCTAATCGCGTGAGCGACGCAATAACCTGAGTGTTAAGATTTGTCGTGTGTAAATTATCTTCCGTTTTGTGCGTCATGTGCAAGAGCCTTCCCTTATGATAATAGTCCTTATGATAGTTACTTGAGAAATAGTTGTCAGGATACGACGCCACAGTCCTTATGAAAATAGTTGGCGACTCTTTTGTTTTACTGAGCGCCCGTGCATTCAGTGTAAGAAAAGAAGCGCCGACTATTATCGTAAGGAGTACTCCTCGTGATAATAGTTGGCGTTTCTTGGACACCTCAAGGGTTGCAGGCTAATCCGGTTTAAAATCGTAAAACTCAGTGCAAGATAGCCGGACTAGCCAAAGTGTGTGATTAAGGTGTTCGATCTATATTCATGTTCTGAAAGGCGGAAAGAAATTAAAAAGAGGCCCAATGGTACAGCAGGTGTTAATTTCCTCCATCGAATTTTTTCAGTTCTTTAATTTTCTGGAATAGTCCGAAAGAAAGCATTCCCCAAAGCCTTGTGTACCTAACACTAACTCTGAATCCGCGTATTTCCTGAATTTTACGGGTACTTTAGGTGGTTGCACATTCTTACTTGACGCGGATGTGCCATAAAACATTCGTGAACTGTGCTCTTCCCGGCGTCAGCATAAAAAAAATTCAACTCAAAAACAAAAATAACTATGTGACTTTGTAGTTTTATGATGCCATTTCAAAAAAGAGAGACGCGGGAAATTCCCGAAGAAAAACACATCGCGATAGTTCTCAAAGAAAAAAAAGTTCAAAATGATGGAGAGGAAGGGGGGGGGGGGGGGGAGGGTGTAAAACGTTGTTTGTACGGCAGAAACGGATGAAATAAAATATTTGATAAAACCGTTCCAGAAATCCTTTTGTTGGCGAAGTCAAAGATAATATAGTTCGCTGTATTTATTCTATGAAACACAACTTCAACAGCCACCTCCAAGTAGAAACACAATATTCTTACCCAAATAACACCGTACAACTGTAAAAAAGAAAAAAAAAATAACAAGTAATTTTAGACGTATTTATACGCTGTGTATATCTTACGGCGTTCGTTTACTGTCTGAAACAGCGCGTTCGTTTCTTTTTTTTTTTTATAATGGGAGGGGAGAGGGAGGAGAGGCAACAATGTCGAGTGGCATTGTTGTCAGTTGTAATAAAACTGTATGAGGTTCGATAGTTCTCACTTTATTTTTGTTTGAACGTTTTCGGTTGTATTTTGATTATGAAGTCGTTTTAACCACTTTTCTCGAAAAAAGATAAAACGGCCAGCCGAAAAAAGAAAATCGTAACTCAAAGGCGCGAACAATTGCTGCTCTTTGGTATGTAACGCTCGAAAGAGACCGGCGCTTCCATCTCGAGGCTGTGTGCAAATAAAGTTCCTCGTTTACGGTGGAGGAGCAAGAATATGAAGAAAAACAAAGGCAATAAAGTTAGTTATCAATGCGTTTCTATGCGTATACAGAATAATATGTCAAACAGCAAGATTGCGGATCCTCGGAACTTCTTCAAAAAGCCAAAGAAGGGGGGGCACGCATCGTCAGTATAAAAGCGAAAGTTATGTACGTACATCATGGGAAGCAAATGCACTCAAGAAAAAACAGTCTACATCTTCCGTTTGAAATTGCCACCGGGCGCTGTTTGTATAAAGCTCAAGATAAAACATACGTTGCACTTGTCGCTTTGCAGCGTATAATTTATGCGCCCCCTTCGGTTTTTATTCACATTCACAAACACGAGAATAGAGACATTCTGTTGAGTTTTCTCATTTTGTCTTCAATCAAAAGAGTTTCTCCGCTGCAGAGAGAAAATATGGTTAATGTTGTACGGCTGCAAACCAAAACGCCGTTACAAGGTTGCTTTTTTTAGTATCGGAAGCCTGGGTTCCGGCAAATTGGTTGTGGGGGAATAAAAAACGAACTTACCAAGTGGAAAATAAATTAGAGTGATGACGAAACAGACAATTTCTACTCACATAATTCATCCAAACTGCTGGCTCATTGGTGTGGTTCATATAAAACCTCGTACTACATGATGAAAATTAACAGCTCAGCAAACACAGACGGAAAAAAAAAAAGACGCAACCACGAGAGGACATGGCTTTGTCCTCTTGCGATTGCGTTTTTTCTTCGTCCGCTTGTACTGAACTGTCCATCTCCATCACGTACAGCGTTTACCAACTGGCACAATTGGTTTCCCTAGTATATAAAATCTTCTTTTCCTATGGGGCAGTTTCACGAGACGCACTTCCGGTTCGATATGTCACCGGACGCCATGTTGATGAACGTTCGCCTGATGTGCGCGGAACCAGTGTTATCCAGATCGTTACAGTTCTTTGGCATAGTGGTCGACTGCGCTAGCCAGAGTAGGCGAGAGGATAAAGAGAGCATCGGCCGGTACGCAATTCTCATACAGAACGGCCTTTATGCGAACTTAAAGGTGCCCTAAGGAGGTTTCTGAGATCGCCTAAATATGGCGTTAACTCACTCTGCGGGCTCTAAGCGTCCTAGAAAACCATAAATCATAGCAATGACCGGCCGATTTTCCTCTTAAAACAGCAATCAAAAATTAAAATTATCTCTGATGTTGGGAGGAGCATTGTGCGGGCCGCCAGGACTGCATGTGACCAATTAAAACGCGACATTGTGTTGAGATTGCGAACGCTGTTATTACAAAATGTGCATGTTTTTGTAGATGATAAAAGAAAGTAGAAGTAGTCGAAAAATGTAACTTTCGGGAGAGGGAACATAATACTGCAATAAATGTTTAAAAAACAACAAACCATTTATATATATATATATATATATATATATATATATATATATATATATATATATATATATATATATATATATATATATATATTTTTTTTTTTTTTTTTTTTTTTTTTTTTGTGGGAGAGATGTGTTCGGTCGTCAGCTCTCGAGCGCTCGAGGCGATAAAAGAGTAGACATGATTTCCCATTTAGTGTACATTTGTAGAGAGTGCTCTGGACGTCTAAAGTTTACGTTTGAACTTCCGCATGAAAACGCCTTGCACTTTCTGGACCTAGACTTGCACCTAGAACAGAATCATGTATGCTAGGCTCGCGAACCGAGGACAAATAAATTTCTCCTTGGCTATAATTTATCGCACTCTAAGATTGTAACGAGAGGTATCGCCAAATCATGTCTTAGAGTTTCTTTAACGAAATCTTGTTTTCATGCAAGTTCCAATAGCTTTATAATTCAGATTGACAGACTGATTTCGACTGGTTTCCCTAAAGATATGAAAGTAGTAGTAGCAGAATTGTTTTTTAACTATCTTCAGGCAAACGCTTGGTGCTTCTGACAACGCTAGGTTGAAACCTACATCCTGACCAGTGGTAACACCTTATCTTCATAACCTTTCTCAGAAAAAAGATCAAGAAGGTGGCGGATAAATATAAGGTTCCTGTAGTCTTCTCGGCCCCTTCTAGGTTGTCTCGATTCTGTGCTGCAATTTAGAAAGCAAGAAGTACTCTTGAAATGTGTGAAATCAAACATCGTTTCAAATACGTGGCATCCACAGTCGAAGATGCTTATAAAATCTAATTTTCTTGCGGTAAAGTATCCAGAGGACAGACAGGTCGGTGCATAAATGTTTGAGCTAGGGAACTGACAGTTCATTCCAATAGATGTGGTTATACACCTCTGTTTAAACAGATTGAAATATTGGCAAGATACCCCATAAATGAACTAGGGAAATTCATGAAGCATATTACATCTGTCTACACCACTGATCTCAATGACAATTGCTGAATCGCGTTTGCCCGCTCCGCGAATGCGGTCACTGGCGGCCATTTTTTTTGGTAGAGTTATATCACCTCTAGCCAAGATACAGCTGCTGAAGCCACTTGGCAGCCACCATCATCCATCCATGGCAGACGGCGTTTTGGCAGTTGTGGTGGCAGGCTGCCATCAAAATAGCGTGGGTGATATTCCGTGATTGATTGAAATTGTTTGACGAAACATGTTTTTAAAACCCGGCGTGAACGGTAGCCCGGTCTTTGAGGACCCGGTGAAAGTTTCACGAAATCGCGTAGCACCGGGGAAAAGCAGCACAGCACGCATCGAAAGTCGCATCGAAAAAAGCATCGAAAGCAGACGCCGGTACATAGTCTGCTTTCGATGCGAGCTGCGCTGCTTTCCCCCGGTGCTGCGCTTTCGTAGAACTTTCGCCGGGTCCTCAAAGACGAGGCTACCGTTCACGCTGGGTTTCAAGAATCTGCTTCGTCGAACAACTTCAATCAAGCACGAAATATCACCCACGGTACAGTGTACTAGATCTACGGCTATTTTATGGCAGCCTGCCGCCATTGCGCTGTCCGCCATATTACTATGATGGCTAGAGATGATATAACTCTACCAAAAAGATGGCCGACCGTGGCCGCATTCCCGTCCATAGGCGGTGCTGGTCAAACGCGATCCAGCAATTGTAATTGAGATCAGTGGTTTACACGGTCCAGAAGTTTGAGTTAGTGCAGACTCAGTTATGATGTGTAATGAAGAGTTTGAATTCATTCGCAGAACGGGAACGTATCTGTGAAAGTCGGTGTTTAGTTAATACAATTTTTAAATATTATAGATATGCTGTGACACCTTGGTTTTTTTTTTTTTTTTTTTCTCGAATGGTTGATACAAGAAGGGTCCTGCTGTGAATGACCCTTTCTTTTGCTCACTTTATTTCTTTTATTTCGTGAGCTGGAGCGGTGTTTGTGTCTTTCGTCTGCTTGTCCTTGTGTCTTTTTTGCGCTGTTTTCTCCAGTCCCATATACTCTGTTCACCCCACGGTGGTTCACCCTTACGCTGAGACAGCAGCCAAAGCTACAATTGCGAGCTAGCGCGCGCTCCTAGATTTGGGGCATGCATTTCCAGCGCGAGCTTTCGTTCTGCGGAAGAATGCTTCAAAGCGGTGACCTCGAGCACTCGTGCTTGTGGCATTGGCTAGAGTGTACATTGGCTGCAGTCAATGCCACAAGCACATCAAAACATCACTCGTACAACGATATATCGAACGGATGACCGTATTTTTCAAAAAAGGAGGCGCATTTGACAGATATGTTCACGTCTTGTTTCTCCGAGAAGGAGAGGGAACGGCCTCGCGTCTTCTCCGCCTCGCGCCTTGAGGGGGCGAAACTATGAGAGAAGGAAACGAGATATCTTGACGTCACGCGCCTCGTCGGCCTCGTTCAATCTCGACCTATTTTTTTTTTTTTCCAAAAATACGGCCGTCGATATGAGATATCGTCTTACGAGTTGTGTTGTTGGGATTGTAGTGTCCCGCCTACAGGTCCTGCATTGTTTTCTGAAATCCAAATTTTGGTTCACCATTCCTTTAAGGTGCAACTCCACCCTTGGTTTGTGCGATTCTGAACCAACAGATGTCGATGGAATTGCTTTCCAAACCTGTACATCAACGCAAGAAATCGTGTGTGGTGGCGCTTCGATACAGTATTGTATTTTTTATATATCCTGAAATTGACATCCTTGGGCCTTCGCTTGTTTTTCTCTGCGCGAGCTTTCTATGGGATGCGCATGGCTGCGCCAGTTCTTGTGCAAGGGGGGCAGTTGCCTACGCTCCGAGCTCACGTCTCCAGCAAATGTAGTCGGAACAAAACACGCAAATCGTCCTGAGCTAATGGCTAGACACGTGCACAACAAAACAAACGATGAGTTAAAAAAGAATAAAATTGCCTGTGCGCAATTAGCACATCGAGAATTTCGGAGGCCAACTCCACATATTTCAATGCGAGACGATTTATATGACGGGCCGGCCCTTTTATTGTGCATGTGTTTAACTCTTTATGGATTTCCAGGAAAACGTGATGACGTGATATACGTAGGTTTCCAAAATTCTAGCTTGAGGAATTAAACACCTCACAAATTAAAACAAATATACTATTTTTTTGTAAGTTGTTTCGTTTAAGTAACTGGATGTTTATTTTGACCGAAACCATATCACACTGACAAACACAAAACAAAAAGCCACTCGGGTGTAGATATTTAGTCTGGTAAACCCAAAGTAGGACTGGTGCCGGAGTACGCCTAATAAAGTAATGCCAAGGTTAAAAATTCCCTTACAGTATTAAATGACCAGAATTAATTTTCATTCGAGTTCAGTGATAAATGCAGTGACTGGCCGGGCAAAGATTCTGGGTTTGTGGACAGCTTTCGCACAGAGTTTATGTACCAGTCTTAATTTGGTGATTTTTGCGCGCAAGCAGTGCTGTGCAAAAATTAAACATATGCAAAGCGTGGAGTGTGATGTTGTATAAAATATGGTGTAAGTGCGCACATCGCACGCTGATGAAGACTGAAACAGCGCTACATTTTATGCTAACGTTGAGCATATCGAATGCTAAGGGTGCATCGAAAGCTGAAGTTTGTACGCATATATATCTGCTCAGGCCATAATGCTTGAATGCTCACCACGAGCGTTCATGAGGAATGCGCGTACATCTGAGCCGGCGCTGAGCCACCGTTCAGTAGACAGGTCTCCCCTTATTTAAGTTGATCCTGTGTTTATTAAATACCTTACCAGTGAAGTATTTGGTTTCACCGTGCGAGCGAAGCGGAACCAACAAGTGCGAGCAGGCTGCCCTGAATTACTCTCCCAGTGAACAAGCGCAAGTGCTCGGTAGAGCCGTTCAAAGCATGGAGCTCTCTCTCTTATAGCTTTTGGTACGCTCAGACCTAAATTGATTTAGGCGTGAAGTACTATCGCATTTAAAAAAACAATTGTAATCAAATATATTATTTCTTTTTATTAAGCGCGCCTATATTGTTTGGTATTTTGCGTTAACGTGTTATTATCTTAATTATATAATATGTTTCCAGAAGTCCGACAACTATACTCTGTTTCATCATAAGAACCGCATAATTAAAGGTGTAGGTAAAACAAAACGCGAACACGCTAACACATATTAAAAGTGCAATATCACGGCGCATTCAAAATTTGTCGTTAGTTTTTTCAGACAGCAGGAGTTTCGTACGGCGACATTCTTACCCGTTGTATGTTATAAAAATAACCAGTGCAGTACAACTGTTAGCTCGGGGTCTTTAACGTGCATCACGCAGTAGTTAGTTATACACGATCGCATGCCGGTACGATGCAGATGGGCGATTAAACCCTGAGTCCCTGCAGGTTCTGCAATACAAGTTTTACTTGAGCTATACTCCGTTTCACCTTATGCTGTACCGCAGCGAAGGCTAGAAGCGCGAGCTCATAGCGTTGGCAGCTGCCCTTGGTGCACGAGAGCTTGTGCCGCCAAGATGTGCCCAAGAGCAAGGAGCTCGCGCTTGTAGCCTTTCCTACGGTACAACACAAGGTGAAACAGAGTATAGTTGGTACAATTTTTTTAGGTTCTGCAACGTGAGCTCCGTGCTTTGAGTGGAGCTCGCGCTTGCGCATTTGTCCGCGTGCTCTGATTTGCGGTGCCACAACACACTCGGCCAACGATCCGCCACAGCACTTGGTTTAGTCCAGTGTTGGACAAAATACTCGATAAAAGTATTTAAGTTAAGCTACTAAATACCGGCTTCATAAAGTATTTAAAATACTACTCAAGATACTTTCACTGTAAAGTATCTTGAGTACAGTACACATACAAAAGTAGTTCAATTACTTTTGAAGATACGTCTACATCGCGTAATTTGTATCGACGTCAGTGTCAAACACAATTATACAGTTGCGCAAGTCTGGTTTACCAGAATGGTTTATTAGCACGCAACAACACAAAATTGCAAAAAAAAAAAAGCATCGTAGGGTTATTTTATGCAGTCTAACTATAAGGAGCAGGATATCACTGATACATGTTACAAAACATTTTGGGACAAAAAAACTAAAGGTCCTTTAAGTTATAATGACATCGTTGAATATCACGGGAACCAGACATTTTATCGAACGCCGTTTCAACGAACGCCGTTTCATCGAACACCATTCCATCGAACGCTGTTTCATCGAAGCCGTTTCATCAAACGCCGTTTATTCGAATGTATTTTGAAACAAATATGAATAATTCCTTGTCCTCAAAAGTTTCATTTCATGGCTGAAAAAATAAAATAAATTTTTTTTCCTATAGTTTTGATTCGGCGGCAAGGAATGAGAAAATCCGCCGTCTTAATGAGAACCGACGTCATATGGCAGTGGAGGACTTCCTGAGAGCAATTGCTCATCATTTGAAACACTGAGCGATTGTCGCATGAATACAGCAGGTTTGTGTAAATAGAATTTGGGACGTCATAAAGTCATTTTTAATATGCTCTAGCAGAATAACGTTTGGATCTCACGACGGAGGACACGCCGCAGTTCGAGCTTCGTAAATGTAAAGCATAAGGAAACTTCGACGTGGTAAAACGCACTCAGGGCTGTGCCACGTCCGTAGCGTTTCCACCGTCCTCTTGCTCCCAACACACACATACACAAAGTTTTATAGGTACGTCACTCAAACTGGATAAGTACAAAACTATATGCGCTCGCACTGGGAGGCGCCAGCGCGCGTGTACTTTCACAAACGGAAAACAAATGGCCGAGAAAATGCTGCTTGTTTGAAGGACGACCCAAAAAACCGAGAAAACACTCTGCATCGTCATCTGTAATAAAAAGGGAAAAAATTGCGATACAAAATTCGATGAAACGGCCGTTACGAGTTCGATGAAACGACGTTTGACGAAATGTCCGGGAACCGAATATCACGCCCTGCGGCGGACCTTAGGCGCATCGTTTAACTACAATTCATATTCCCTATATGGGGAGTTGACTATAAACGAACTAGGGATAGGGAAATGAATGAATGGATAACAAAGAGAGCCCACAACATAACTTCAGTACTGGTCGCGCCTTCTTCAAGTAGGTTTCGTTCAGAATGGCACTTAACGTTGGGGGACGCTTTGTTGGCATTTTGAAAGGTACCCGCATGGTACCTCTTAAAATGACGGCGAAAATGACGTCCAAAATGATAGTGACCCGATCAATAAGTCCCGGACCGACGACAAAAAAAAAAAAGAAACCTTGACGTTTAGCCGTAGCGAGGTCATAAATACAAGCAAAAAAAGTGTATTTTTTGTGTCCACTTCTCATTTTCTTCTATTTGTTATTTTCTTGACACGAGTCTGCATTGCTGTTGTGGACTGTTTCTCGTTTTGCGTTGCGCCTCAGTGTGACAATCTTTACGTACTTCCGTAAAACCATCCCCTTTTGTTTGAGGAGTTTTGGGGAGAAACTCTGGTAAACAAATGGCACCTTTGGGAATGCGAGGGGAAAACCTTCAGTGTACGAGCTTCGGGGTGAAATGAGTCACAATTGGCAAAAAAGCGGCCTTTTTACCAGCTCAATCTAAGTCACCGTAGCTTATTGAAGCTAGCAACAGGATTTGGTTGCTCGAAACAATGTTCACGTTTGCTCGTGCCACGCCCAGGCCACTTCATACCGATAAACCCAGAAAATGGCGGAATGTAAAAGATGTATTTGAGATATTGAGAACAAGACACTCAGAAATGTAATTAAAATACTGTATCAATTACTCTTGATCAAACGTATTTGCAAGATACCAAGATACTTCAAAAAGTATTTAAAATACAGTATCTTGAGTATAGTATTTGAGATAGGCACAAGTCTGGTTAGCCTAGTGCCACTAAATGAGCTACACTTCAGATTAACGACACTTGCCCATATTGTGGCTTAAAATCATGGTTGCCAGTTATCTGAAGCTTTATCTGAAATCAGAGTAAACGTTTTTCGGTCCTCCACAAATGTTTAAACTGTTCGCGATAGAGCAAAGCAATATTACATGAGCTCCCTAACACCGAATCTAATGCTGAAGAAGTCGCACTTTTGAATAATGACGATCGGCAGTTGCGTCTGCTCTGCACAAGCACCAAAATGGCGGCACCCCCAATAATTTCGGGGAACAAAGCACGGATACTCTAAGCGCAGCTCATTTAGTGGCTCTAGTTTAGCCTAGAGTCACTAAATGAGCTACGCTTAGAAAATCGGCACTCTTTTCCCTGATATCGTGGTGGGCGCCGCCATCTTTGTGCTTAGTTTAAAGCAGGTGCAACTGCCGACCGTCATGATTCAAAAGTGCGACTTCCTCAGCATTAGTTTCGGTGTTGGGAAAAGCTTCACACAACTGACAACCATGATGGGAAAGATAAAGCTTCACACAACTGACAACCATGATGTTAAGCACCAAGATGGGTGAGTGTCACTACTCTGAAGCGTAGCTTAATTAGTGGCTCTACTTTAGCCCGACCGCACAGGCACAGAAAGAGAACGGACGCGCTCTTGGTGCTGCTTCAGTGCCAACATCAGCCTGTAGCGTTGGCTGCGCTCTGAACTAAAGTAAAGCGAAACAAATATTCAGATATTAGGATTTTACAAGCCAAACCAACGATGGTTGGTTTCGCTTGTTGAAAGGCCAGCGGGTTGGCTACCGCTGACCTTTCAACCTGTCACGAACTATAGTTTACTGTACACTTGGAGGTGAATGGTGGCGGAGCACCCGCTCAAGCCACGTGTCTTGCGCGTTTCCGCAACAATGGTTGGCGGTACTTGTAAGCGTTAATTTTATCAAGGGACTTTGCGTCTACTTGAAGTGGATCGCGGTAACTGCGATATCCTAAGCACCCCCCGCACCGTGACTTGCACTGATCGTTTGATCTATTCTAAGAAACTGTAGTCCGTTGCAACCTAAGAACGAAGGGCGAGGGTACGACGGGCCGGGGAAGAGGAAGCAGACGGAACGCTAAAGAGAGGAGGAGGTTTCCCCCTCTCTTCTCCAGCGTTCCGTCTGCTTCCTCCTCCCCGGCCCGTCTTACCCTCGCCCTTCGTTCTTAGGTTGCAACGGACTGTAGGTTGAAAACACTTTCGACGCAAGTTTTTTTCGTGCCTACCCTTTTTATGAGTTTTGTTCTCTGCAGACGATTGGTAACACTTTTACGGTGAATGTCCTGCGCTCTTCAGCTTACGCGCAAGCCATCTGACGTGTTATGTTATGTTTCTTGTTACTCTACATGTTGCGGAACGGACTGATTTACGCGCCAATCTGCAATATGTATGCAAATAAGCCAGTCAGTTTTCAGCTCCAGTTATTTTTTTATACATTTATTTGAATCTGGGTGCAGGTACCGCTGCCAATGGATATTTGCATCTTGAGCTGTTCAAGCTATATTAGTTTCCTGTCTAGCTACGCCAAAGCGCATTTTGTGTTTGCGGTGACTCTTGCCTGTTTTACATTTTTGTCTTCACATTCATAACGCGTATGTGAAAATCTGTGAATTTTTACTGATCCTTATCAGGCGTGCTCGCCGACGCTAGCCTGAAAATTTGAATACTAACCGATTTCCACTTTTTGTAGAGGTAAATTTACAAAATAAAATTTCTTATTGGAAAACAAATATCGCTCAATATAGCAAGAAAGTAATATGCTTATATAAACGGTGTGTTTTTTTTTATTTGACTTTTTACTCATAAAACGTCGCTTACGAATCTTAAATAGTCCTATTTGCTTAATGCTTTTTAGCCAAATATATTATGGATAATCAACGCTGCTCATAGTTACGTATACTCCGAAGTAACACGGAGGTACGTTCCTGTCTTTTCGTAGTTCCATGCGTTTCGGCACGACGGTACGAAAGAAAATATTGTTTGTTTTTTGTCTGCGCTTACTAGTCACTTGAGCCGGGGGGTATCTACATTTTAATAACGTGACGTCGTGCTTTTGTCGATATCATTTTTAACTGGTAGAATACTGTTCAAACAAAACTAACCAAAGTCCTGCGGCCAGGAACCCAGCCTGGACTCAGCGCAACCTAAAAAGCTGGTCACTACCCAATATGGCGCGTTTACACTCGCGGATTCGCGGGCGGATCCGCGGAGGCGCAAAGTGGATTTTGGAGCCGGGTGGCGAAATGCACTCGTCGCTGGCGGAATTGTTTGGTCAGTCTGTGACCCATATCCAGATTTTCCGCCAGCGACGAGTCAATTTCGCCACCCGGCTCCGAAATCCACTTTCCGCCTGCGCGGATTCGCCCGCGAATCCGCAAGTGTAAATGAATCCGCGGATCAGCCCGCGAATTTGCAAGTGTAAACGCGCCATAAGACAGCAGAGATGCCCACGGAATCTTCCACTAATTCACGATCTCTCTCCGATTTTGCGAACAACGATGCACTCAAGACCGGTCGTCCACGTAAGAAAGAGACGCTTCTCGGCAACCCGAGCAATCACGCGCAATGCCGCACGTTCTTTTTTGTATAATTTGGTAGTGCTTACGAGCAACGGAGGTTGCGATGAGGGAGTGTGTTTGAAACATCCCTTATCTAAGTTCGACCGGAGTCGACGCCATACCATCCAACGGAGCCAGTCAAAGAGCGACGAAAATGCATCGTCATGTGGCTCATCGCCTTTGTGCGTTTGCTATGACGAACTAATCAGGCTCAATAAATCAGCCGCAATCCTGCGCTTTCTTCTGTGCGTGATTGGTTTAGTCAGTGATGGCAAACTCACAGACTATAAGTGGCGTGACGATGCACTCTTTGCGCCGCCTGATTGACTCCATCAGATCGGCTGCAGGCGGACTTAAAATGAAACGGAGTATAGGAGAGTTTGTTTGCTTGTTATCCAGTGATACAAGTTCCTTACAAATCTCGGAAGAATGCAGTGTTTGTTGTTGTTGTTGTTGTTGTTGTTGTTGTTGTTTTGTTATTGCGATAGTAGTTCGTGGGACACTTCGCGGGTTTCGCGCCGTCAACCGCGCTCCATGTCGACGCGGGCCATTTCGGGCACTCCGCCAAACGATTTCCCATTGACGTCACGCCGCTGGACACGACGACTCTGACATCACGCCGCGTATCCGACACCTGGCGTCAGCTGGCACCATGACGTGACATCGTCATGTCAATTCACGTTGCACAGGGACATCACGCGACTTAATGACGTCAAGTGACACCGCGAGTAACGTGATGTCATGACGCCACTTGACACTGTGACGTCATGCGACATTCGGACGTCACGTGGCAATACGTCGTCACGTATCATCATGAGGGCACGTGGAAACATAAACGTGAGACTGCTGATTATGGAAAGAATAAAAACAAAGCGTTTTTGCTAATTTTACCAGAAAGGTTCTCGGGCGATAAAGCGAATAAAGCTATGTGGGTGCAATGGTGCGTTTACACTTGCGAATTCGCGGGCGGATACACGCCGGCGGTGAGCTGACTTTGGAGCCGGGTGGCAAAATCCGCTCGTCACTGGCGGAACATCTAGATCGGACCGGAACCGACATCCAGATTTTCCGCTAGTGACGAGTCCATTTTGAAACTGGCTTCAAAATCCGCTCGTCGCCGGCGTGAATCTGCCCGCGAATCCGCAAGTATAAACGCACTATTAAGCCGGCAAAATCACGGGCATGGAATTAGGCGTAACTACATGCTTGAAACTTCAGTGTGCGATTTTGGAAGTGTTCTTCAGTGACCACATGGCGGTGTTAGTTTATGTTCAATAATATTGCATGAGACGTTCAGGTAGCCACACCAACGACAGGGAACGGTTCATGCATACACATGCGTTTCGTCATTCCCTGGATTTCAAACATGGGCCCGCGATTTTCGAAATGTTCTTCAATTACCACAAGGCAGTCCTAGTTTCTGTCTAATAGAATTGTTTAACATGTTCACGAAATTCTCCCTACTTAATACACCCTCATTGGGTCCAGAGGCTATGGAATTTTTGTCCGGTGTGTTAATCGGTTTAATACGAAACGCCTATGCGGACTTTATGGTGCGCGTTCGCACCTTTACCGTTCATTTGGTTCATCTGCTCCGAAATGACGTGTTAGCGGCTCCGAAGTCGCACCTCAGCAGGGACACGTCAGCGCCCTGCGGTAAAAATTAAAAAAAAAAATCAACCTGCTCGGCTCAGTAAGTTTTATCGACAGTCGGTTGTTAAGATACCACGGGCGCGCGATCCGTTCCCGAGCCTTAAAGCCACGTCAGCAAGAAAGCAAAGGTAGGAAAAGAAGCTTCGCACAGCCTACGATCCGCAGTCATTCTCTCGTTTTCGTGAGGAACTTTGACTACATAAATAGAGACAAAAAAAATGAAGCCCAGTTAAGGCAGTCTCATAATGTACACTATGGTATCTGGGGCCCTAT
Organism: Ixodes persulcatus; assembly: GCA_013358835.2. Lineage (NCBI taxonomy): Eukaryota > Metazoa > Arthropoda > Arachnida > Ixodida > Ixodidae > Ixodes > Ixodes persulcatus. Next base: position 726,159 of record JABSTQ010009146.1, read on the forward strand.
GCTACACGGCGGAACCAAGCAGGACAAAGGGAACGGGACAACAGCATCTGCTGCGATTGGTCAGCGGCGCGGCACTGACCAATAGCAGCAGACGACGTTGTCGCGGTTCCCTGGTCCCGCTTGGACCAGCCGTGTAACATAAGGCCTCTGAAAGTAGTTTTCTACAATCAATTTTGTCACGCTTATTCGGTAAGATTCTTCTTTCAAGTGGAGTAGTAGCGCATACAACAAACAAGAACAAAAAGCATCGCTTGAACGGACGGCCTACTGAAATGCACGGGGTTAATGACGAATCATTTGAACATCGATGATAACAGGTCCGCGGTCGTTCTCGAAAAATCACAGAGCGTGCAGCTTTCGCGGAATTGCCTTTCCTGAGTGTATTTCAAATCTTTGATGCTTAAGGCGTGTGGTCTTGCATGCTTAATATCACCATTTCTTTTGAAATCTCACTTCCGCCGTCTATTGTATTACAAATGCAAATGTTGGGAAGGCTGTTCCAAAAATCCCTCTACATGGGTGAACTACCAGACGATTGGAAATATGCCCCTGTTGTTCCTATATTTAAGACGGGGGATACAAATTCATTTGACAACTACAGACCCATCTCACTCACCTGTGTTTCATGCAAACTTCTAGAACTCATTGCATCGTCGCAAATCATGACCCATCTAACTACCAATCAACTTATTTTTATAAACCAGCACGGCTTTCTGCGTGGACGTTCATGTAAGACGTAACTGTTTGAGTTGTTAAATTGCCTTTATCATTCTATTCACCTGTCCAGACACGTTGATGCCATTTTTATTGACTTTGTGAAAGCGTTTGATCGCGTACCCCATAACCGGTTGATATATAAGCTGACTAAACTAAACTTATCCACAGGTGTGATAGCCAATGGATTAAAAACTTTTTGACTAACAGACGCCAATCAGTTGTGATTGGCCAACGCCTCTCGTTCCCTCTACCCGTGATGTCAGGTGCCTCGCAGGGGTCTGTGTTGAGTCCTGTGCTTTTTCTTATGTAGTACATCAATGATCTTCACTCTAACATCAAATCGTGCGCTCGTCTATTCGCGCATGATTGCGTCATCTACCGTCCCGTTATGGACCCTCACGATAGTACAATTTTACAAGATGACTTAGACACAGTTTCAAATTGGTGTGACACGTTGCTGATGAAAATAAATACACATAAAACAAAAGCTATGACCATCACTTTGAAACGACATTTCCCCGCTCACACGTGCATCAATGGTAGTGACGCCGTTGAAAATGTCTCAATCTTAAATATCTTGGCATTCATCTCTCATCGGACTTAACGTGGAAATCTTCACATTAAACACATTGCTAATCGCGAACTCTTGGCTTTTTCAAACGAACACTGTTCCAAGCAAACTCAGATACAAAACTTCTTGCCTACACTGCCCTTGTCAGATCTCAACTTGAGTATGCGTCAGTCATCTGGCACCCTCATCAAATATATCTGGCAGATAAGAATGAATCTATTAAAAACAAAGCTGCTAGATTTATAGCTTGCTATAACTCCCGATTCACAAGTGTAAGCAGTTTGAAACTTCGACTTAACTTGTCACCTCTTCATACAAGAAGGCACCTCGCACGCTTATCATTTATTCATGAACTTTATTAGAGTTCCCCGCCTTTTAGGGACCCTTTCCTACTACCGGCTCACCATTTATCATCCCGCTTAGATCACTCTTTAAAATTAACCCCATATTTGCACGAACCAACCTGTTTAAAAACTCTCCACTACTCCTCGCCATATCGGACTGGAACAGCCTCCCCAGAGAAATTGCCTCCATCAGTGACCATCAGTCCTTTGTCGCCGCTCTAAACACGCTAAACCTTAAATAGTGTTGTAGTCCTGCAATATTTGTTGTTGTAGGCGCCTTGTTTCTGATGTACGTGTTTTTATTGTGCGCCATCTTTTTTATACTTTATGGTTGAAGGCCAAAATTGCGTCAAATGCTTTATACCTTCAATTCAGACTTTGTAGCTTTATCTTTTATCTTTTTGTTGCCGCTCGGTTCCGTTGTACCAATCTTTGTATCACGTTCCCCTTATGTAATGCCCGAGAGGGACTTTAGGGTTAAAATAAATAAATAGAGAGGCGCCGTCATATCTATGCGGAGATAGGCGCAACCTTTGCCTAAATACCTTTGTAGCCGAGTCCGTCGAAACGTCTAACAGTGAAAAGTTTCTTAAATTCATGTGCTTCTATTTGGAGTCAACTCGTCCTAGTCTGAGTTCAGCTCGAATCGATAGATTGCGAATTTCTATCTTTTTAAGTACTGCTTATGCCAAAACGAAAAAGTTGAGCTGCGATTGTACTCCCGAATCTTACAAACTTCTACAAGAAGTCCCTTTATAGTTTCGCTTCTTTTTTTTAGGTTTGCCGGCCATGCTTACGCTGCAAAACGTATCACTGTTCGGGTTATTGAACGGTTTCGATTCCCTCTAAGAAGTTGTGAAGTGAGGTACCCGAAAGAAAAACAGCAAAACTAATGTATCTCCGCAAGGTGTTTTTGTCTGTCTTTTTTTTTTACGCTTTCAGTTTTGAAGGAAACCTTTATACTCCTGAAACGGGGGAAAAAAAACTTCAATTTTTCATACGAAGAGGCTGGGTGATACATCAAGATGACCGATGATACATAAAACTTTTTCCGTCACTTCGAGGGAGAGGGAAGGTGAAAAAATATGCTACTCCTGGACTTCAAAGCTTTCTCTTGCAGTCTTTTTTTTTTTTTGTCCTTGCAAACAGAGTAATAATATAAAACGGTCTAGTTATCAATAAAAGTATGACAAAGCTCCCGGCAATGAACAACGAGCAAAAATAAAGAAACTTTATCCAGGGTAAACCTCTATTATGTTATATTATTTTATTATACCGGACGACCACACCCTTGGATACGAAGAAATATATAATGATGCAACAAAATATGCGCATTTGTACACGATTATACGTACCGGTTGTTCTATGGTGATGTACCGTCACATCTATATGAAATAAACTATCTTTGCAAAGTGTAAAAGGGGCAAAACTATTGGTCGAACCGACAAGGTGTAAAATATCTATAAAAAAAAGGAAGACAACATTTTCTAATCAGTTATATCTGCTTTAAATGTTACTTTTACAAAAAGCAAAAGAAATACCCCCTTTTTGCCATCATAGCTTGTTTCAACAAGGTCTTGAGGGAGAATGTCCGTGTTTTTGTTCAATTGTGAACAATCTTCCGTTAACTGTTTATTTTCTCATTTTTTTTTATTTTCTACTTTATATTATTTGACTTTTACGGTCAAACGCTTGGCTGCTTCAGACATGCCGTGTATCTCATGCATTCATAGCGCCACACTGCCTGCTTGCACAAACAAGCAATCTGCGGCTTTTCTTGTTTTTTTTTTTTTTATTTTATGAATTGAATGGCTGCCATTCGGAAATTCATCACTGAGGTTACTAACATAAGGGTTCTACATTTTTGTCCAACAATATTTTCTCAGCAAAATGCAATAAGACGCCGATGTTTTTCTTGTGCTCACAGCATCTCGCAGTATACTTATGCCTACGAGTAGAGCCCTGCGCGGATAACAGTTTGAGCATCCGCATCCGATCCGCATCCGCAGACTTTGTATCCGCACACGAACTGGATCCGCAGTGCTCTTCAATTATTATATCCGCATCCGATCCGCATTCGATCCGCATACGCATCCGATCCGGATACGCATTCTTTGTGTCCGCATCCGAACCGCATCCGCAAAATTCGGAACCTAATTCGACCCGGTATCTGCGCATTCATGTTACATCATAAAATCAAGGGCGAATAAAAAAAATAAAGCGTCAGGATGGTACCTTATAAGCCGTTTGCTTATCGTTGTACAAGAACTCTTCGAGTCAGAATACGGGGAAAGCCATTTTATAGTATTTTGTTTGATCGTATTTGTATTCTAAGCGATCATGGTTCCAGAGACACGTCGCTAGAAAAATGATCGCAGTTATGAGATCGTCCTCGGAGTCTGCGACATTCTGCCCAAAGGATGCGCTCAAATTAAAAACAAATCTAAAAATATGTGTGTAGTTGTTGTTGTTTTTTGCTTTGCAGCTTTTACTTTAAGCAAACGCCCATTTTCTAAGCATAACAATGAATAAAGAGCAGACTAATAACATCGTGTCATTTTATTTAGGAAGAATAATAAAAAAAGGCGGGAGCAGAAAGGTGGTCACTCAACGCAGAGGTGTACTCGTATATATGTGGCAAGATGAGAGTACATCACTAGGAAGATATCACAGTACTCAGTGACAGCAAAACCTCCTTTCGGGTTCAATTTTAAACACGACCCATAACTGCGTGCTCCAAACCACATACTTCTCAGCAACTAGCCAACTGTCAAGAAGAAAAAAACGCTCACACACGCTACGTTTCACTTCTCGAGGAGGCTTCTGCTTTCTTGTGTCTTGTGTGTTTAGGTTTTCTTTGCCAAAGAACGTTTTCCGCTCTTTCCCTGCCAAACAAGAACACGCTCTTCCAGGACGATTGATGGCCTCCTTACTTTTTTTTTTTTACTTTTTCTAGACACAGCATTTTTTGAAGATATAGAAGGCTCTAAAGGGATCTTTGGAGAGAATTGTGTCTTCCTTGGCGCAAAGAACAATTTTCTCCCCTATTGGCACCTTTTCTCTAGGAGAGTCATTTGCTTCCGCGTAACATTTCATGGTGAACTTCATAGTACATAACTCCTTTATTCACTTCATACTCTGCGGTCGCACACGTTTGTGGGCCGCCTCGGCTAAAATGTAGATCCGGATCCGCGGATATTCGCATCTGATCCGCATCCGCGGCCTCTAGCTTCCGCATTCTATACGCAATCTGCCAAATCTGATTCATTTTTATCCGCATCCGCCAGTTGACTGCGGATATGCAGGGTTCTACCAATGAGCTTGCGGGTTAAAGTATCATCTGTTCGCGCTAATTATTTCCACTTAAACTTTCTTGACTGTTTTTTTTTAGCAATATCAGAGATAGTTTGCAGGGCGAGAAAGTATATTTTGCTGTATTGTTACAACCAAATATGATTACATCTACATACACCCTCATCATTTAAACGCATTATATTGCACATCAGAAAGGGCGTGCCTCATACGTATTGCCCCAAATCTTTTGTGAGGTAGTGTCATGCATAAGATCGTTCATGACGGGGACACTTGATGGCTTTACTGATTGCGCGCTCTTCTGTCACCGCGAAGGCATCGCATATCATTTCAGAAAGATGTTTTTAATACAAATTTGTCATATTCGATTTGTTTACAACCAGACGACTCATTCGCTGCTTTTTTTCTCCTTTCATGGGATCTGGGCAACCTGCGAATAAATAATAAATGAAATGCGAAAGAATGATGTGTGTCTTTCAGTAATACTGCGCGAATTCATAAACTGGTGCGTGAAATTAATCTAGACATATTGATGTAACTCGATTCCATGTGAGTATCGCTTCTACAATTCACTGATTTAGCATATTCACACAACCGGCCTCATAGCCTACATCTAACTTCATTTATGAATCAAAAAATATTCCGTCGAAATAGAAAAAAAATATCCGTATTGGTAGACCCTGCCCGCTATAACAAACCAACGTGATGATACACACAGCATTCGTTATGCCGCTCGCCCTATGTACATTTCAGGAACATACGAAAAAAAAAAGTAGTATTTAGAGGGCGGCGGTCTTTCTTTTATACATTTTTTATGACAATATGCTCGCCGCTTCCAGGAAAAACTCATCGCTCTTTCTCTTGCTCGATTCGAGGAGTGCAGCCTAAGCCTGTTCGATTTGTCTTAGCGAGAGGAAATAGAACTAGGGCTTCTACATCGACAAAACGCAACCACGTGGCGACAACGGAGCAAACAAAGGACGCCTTTGTCCGAATGTCGAACACGTCGCAGTGGCGTCGTGTCGACAGGGCGGACCCACAAAAGCGGCTCTGATCTCTGCCGCCCAAGCGTGGCCACCCACTCGGATGTTTGCGCCGCACTCTGCAGTAGGAATCGATTCGTGCGGGGACCATCTCTCGACCGACTCGACCGCCGGTCTGAGCTGCCTGTCACCACGTGCCCCGAGAAGGGCCGTGTCTTGGTGTACCCGTCTCGTATGCCGCCACCAGGACGGTGTATATATTCTTCGTTTCGACATGTTTGAGTAGAAACCTAATATCCCCTTTTGCGCGGTACTTATGATCAAAATATCCAATATGGGTCAAAAGGTCCAACGAGTCAAGAAATCCAACGAGCCGGCTCAAGATGTCAAACAAGTCAAGAGGTTCAATATTGGATCTTTTGACTCGCCGATCCCCTTTTTCACGGCGCTTAAGCTGAAAATATCCAATATTGGTCAGAAGGTCCAACGAGCCAAAAAATCCAATGAGCCGGGTTAAGATGTCAAACGAGGCAAGAGTTTCAATACTATTTCTTTTGACTCGCAGGACAAGAGTCGAGATATCTAATCTGGGTCGAGAGGACCTCTGGACTCGGAACTGTTGTTCGTGGCAGCTGATAAGTTACTTTACCCACAACTTGTGCTGATTATAACATGCGAAGTTTATAGTTGACGAACCGGCACATGACAAGGAGCACGTGCAGAGTCTGGATCGCGAGCTAATTCGTCGATTCCATACATGTTTCGGGTTAGAAAGCCTTCGAAATGGCTGAGAAACAGGGGCCCGAATACCACTGTTCCCCGGCCTTGTAGCTTTAGCTCCCGTGCTGGGTGTCACAAAGTCGAACTCGCCAGCATCATCATTCTTATTGATCCCGGAAGTGATGACGTTACAACATGGCGCTGTGCTCCAAACAAACCGTTGCTATAGGGCCGTTAAGACAAGTGCAGGGGGGCTGGAAATGAAGTTGAAATGTGTCTGATAAAAAAGTAAATAATTTTATTTTTGTAACCCTTGTTCCTTGTTAACATCTAATCAGGAAGACTTTTTTCTATCGTCTCAGTGCCATAAAGCGAGGATAAAAGCCTGTAATAGTTTCACAACCGGTTTTGCCATGCTACCAGACGACACGATGGCCTTGTGGGTTAACTGGTTCTTTCTGAGGATTGACGGGACTGCGGTAAATTAAGTTGGTGACGACCGACTAAACTTCTAATCTCGGGGTCAACTTTTTGCGTGATTTTGGAAGCGAAGAGTACCCGCGTACAGCTTCCATCGACCCTCGAAGTGCGCGAGCGTGTGAATGCCTGCCCGTGGAGGCTTCCGCAATTTTTGAAAAGGGCTTGAAAACACTGTGAAGCCCAGTGTTGGGTAAAGTACATCTAAAAGGTACTTTAAGTAAAGTACAAAGTAAATGAGACGTGATTTACTTTAAGCAAAGTAGTAAGTAGACTGGGTGCAATGTACTTGAAGTAGAGTACTATAAATACAATGTACTTTAAAAGTAAGGTACAAGTATTTTAACACTATCTTTCATGATGTCTTTAATTCCCCTCTACAGTGATATTTTAAGTGGTATGCATTGCCCAGGGGTAATCGAGGGTGCATGACCTATTTTCAAAAACAGCGGCGAATATTTGATGAAGACAAGTGGCCACTGAGTAGTTATTTTCAGGAATAGAGCCAAATTCAAAATTCAGAGAGAGCATGACATCAGCCCCCTAGCTTCCGCAAGCAATCCTCTCATAGAGCAGTGTCCTCTCTTTAATGAAAAAAAAAAACAGTGAGTTTGAAAGCGAGCTGGTGATAATTAATCATAATGTGACACCTGAGATTGGGGTGCGAAAAAATTAAGGAACTTTCAAGTCGAAGGAAAAGACAAAAGAGAATGTCTCAAAACATTGTAACGTTCTCCTCTGTTGTCTTTTTCTTCGACCTGAAAGTTTAATTGTTCCGCACCACATTTTCAGGTGCTAGATTATGATTAATTTTCTCTCATAATATTTTAAACCTCCTTGCTTGTGCTGACCGACCGAGAAGTAGCGAGAGTTCAAAATCTACTGGAAAGCCACCCCCAGAACAAGCGGAACGATGCGTCGTCTGCTCACGCCTCTGGTGAGAGTAGAATATCCCTTCCAGTATTTCTTCGGAGTTGACAAAGCATCATTTCGTGATGCAAATGTAACAAAACCAAATATTGGGAATGTACTTTGAAGTCGGGAATTGTACTTTCCTCGGAAAGTACCTGAAAAAAATACTTTAAGTAAAGTACAAGTACATACTGAGAGAATGTACTTCAAGTAAAGTACAAGTTTCCTAAACCTGCTTGAATTAGTACTTTAAGTACAATGTACTTGGAGTACTTCCCAACACTGGTGAAGCCTAATAACGTGCGACGACGATGTGAAGTGTATTAACGTCGAAGCGCTGTCCAGCACACGTTTCAAGAAGTTCTGACGGCAGAAAAGTTGCTTCAGTGCACATTGTGTCTTCAAACGGACTGACCGTACCCGACAAATAACTTACCCGATGTTTTTATCCAACTTTTTCGCTATTTCGAGTCTTAATGAAAACGAAAAGATCAGCAGGATTTTTTTCTCAGTTTCAAGGTTATGAACTAAGCACACACTCATATTGCGAGCCTGAACGACGAAGTTTCGAGTCTCGAACCGATCATGTTAAAGTCACAATAATTGCCTCTTCATTACCATGCACGTCAACTGTAAAATCAAAAAGAGCGCCTGACGCTTCTTTGATATCATGTTCTAAACTGAGGCTTCTCTCGTATTTTTATCAGATCTCCATACGTGTGCTGATTTTCGTGAGACAGTATAACCCGTATTGTACGCAAGTACAATTCGTTTTTATAGACCCGATGACTTTTCTTGGACCTGCCATGTTTCCATTAAATACAACATCAATATCGTTTTATTATGCAAACGATTCTAGCTGTTGCAGACGGCATACTTCGGTCATTCTGTACGCGTTCGTTGTCTGCAACAGACATCTCGAGACGTTTCGAGGACCGGAAGTTGCTGTCAAAAATATTTCAGAAACGGTCGATTCTCGGCAAAACTTCTGTCGTGGTATGTTTGATATCTAAAGCGTCCTATTTTTTTTTTTTTTTTTAGGCGTGTAAATTTTAAGTTTAATTTTTGAACGATGGTTCTTTTGGAGCGAAATTGAGTCCCATGTATTTGCCCATAGCAACGCCCCTAGCAACGGTTTGTTTGGAGCAGTGACGTCACACTTAAGGAGCGAAGTGTCAACAATCATTACGGCTCATAATGATGACAACAAGGATGACTTAGAAAGCTGGTGAGCTGGGCTAGTTGTATAAGGATGTATAACCATGTATATAAGGACGACTTAAATTGCAATATATTAGGTCGAGAGACATAAAAACAAAATAAAGAAAGTAAAACTATGACGACACAAACAGCCCCGAGGGAGCAAAAGCTGGTAATTGAATGTAGAAAAAAAGAAGAAGAAAAAAACCTTGGCAATTTAGTTTTGGAAGATGTCGTCGTCACCCTAAATGTCTACTATCGAAACGCGCACTGCCAGCCTTAGACTTCACAACAGATTAATTCTTACTAGCGATCTCTCGGTTGCATAAACACGCACGTATGTCAAATAGCGTTTTAGATTCGTTTCACCTTGGAATCATGCAAATCCATCGTAGTTACCTAGGGTCGCGTATTCGTTACAGCAGGATGGACAAGAAAGACCCTAGGCAAGCAGTCGTACTGCACCAGACGCCATCTTAGAACCGACTTTCTTCGAACGTAACAAGGTAGACTGTAGACACAGTTGATTTGAGGCCTTTAAATCAAACAAGATACGCGAGGGATTCATTGCGGATTGGTTGTTTTTAACAGTGTTTGTTTGTTATATCTATATATATATATATTTATTTTGCCGCTAACAACAACAGGTTGAGGCTAATCAAAATGGTATTCGTAGCTTCACAACTGGACTTTCTGGCGATGGGTTTTTGCCGCTGCTTCGACTGGCTCCAACGGGTTGTAGCGCCCGTTGCTGTCGGACTTAAAGTGAAACAGGGTATGCGGGGAGCAAGTCGTCTGCTTCTTCCGCAAGAGTCGCGGTGACGTCAAAACAACGCCGAGCTCTGATTGGCTTTGATTGAAAGAATAGTGGGTAGACCTCAATGTCAGATGCCTTGAGGTCTACCCTCTTTTTTTTTCAATTAGTCAATAAGAGCACGGCGTTCTGACATCATCGCAACCCCTGTGCAAGAAGCAGACGAACTTGCGCTCCGCATAGACGAGCTTCTTTGTAGTTATTTGGTCATAAAACGTAAAGGCGGGGTTACACTACTCATACATCATGCAAAAAACAGTCTGTATACAGGTTCGAACGCGAGTCACTGCCAGATCCGTGCTTAGAACGCCGCACGACAATGTGTTCAAAGAAGAAACTTGGCACGCGGCATTCGAACCACGGATACTGCTGTGACTCGTGCTTGCAGACTGTTTTTTGTACGATGTATGAGCGGTGCGACTCCATCGCATCGTGCTTCTTGCGCAACGAGCGAATGCGCGGGTGAGTGAGCGAGAGAGAGCGCGTAGTGACGTGTGCGCGAGCAGCCCCGGTGTCCGACCCTCGGCCCACTGTCCGTTGTGCTTTGCCCACCCACATGTGGCCCAGTGTCCCTGGACGCCCGCCCCGTGCTGATCCCGATCCTGTCGTCGGTCATCTGCTTCCCCATCGTGGCCTTCGCGGTCATCTGCGCGCTGCGCTACAGGGCTCTGCGCCTGCGCAGAAAGGAGCACATGCGGAGGCTCCGCGGAGGAGGGTGAGTACCTGCTCCGACGGGCTGTTGTCGCTCACAGCTGAGGAAAGGCAGACAGAGGCCTATCGTGATCACGCTTTGCTTGCCTCTTCGTTAATTTTTTTACTTTCTTTTTATCAGCCGATGCCGCAATGAGATTTGCTGCGGAGCGAGAGTAAGATGCCCCTGACTTGCCTCGCTCTGCGTTTCTTTGACTGTCAGTGACAATGACAGACCCGCTGACAGCGCCCAAGTGTATTTATGCTTGGGAAGGCATCACATTGAAGCGATTATTTCCGCAAGAACAAGTGTCTTCAGGACCAGCTTAAACTCGGTTTAATCTGGGTTGATACCAGGCTTAGTCCCGATCTAATCCCGGTTTAATCCAGGTTTAATCCTGGTTTTAACAGGCCCCAAAGTCAATTACTCCTTTTTCTACTGTTAATTGTTTTTATTTATCAGAAAAAAAAATTCGTACCTTATTAATATTATATTTCCTAGCGCATACTATACCCCACCCCTTTGTTCAAAGGAAGTGCGCGCCTAATTTCCAGCGGTGCACGCAAAAGGCAATTATTCTTATTTGCGGGAGGAGACCAGCGAATCGGAAAGCATCTGCAGAAAAACAGCAAGCTGCGCATGGACGCAAAGAGTAAGACTTACGCGCTTGGGATCGCGTGGAAACTCACTGATTTTGAGTAAAACTGTTGCCCAAGCATTTTCGTTCGCTGACATCCTTCCGCAAGTTGCCGTGATTGATGTGTGCGTAGCACGCAGGAACTAATCAGGATTATTGAAACAAAAAGACGTGGGACTTCCTATTAAACACTTAATTGGTCGGTGTATGCGGGCACAAAAACGCTGAATAATATCATTTATAGAACCTAAAACTCCAGTTAAAATAACCAACCGAAAGCATTTTCGTCGATAAGTATTAGTTCTTGGTTGTGTTAAAAATCTCCGCCGGCAATTATCTACATTTTTATATTTTTTTATACTTCAAGAAGAAATGCAACACAAATGTCGCTGCACCCTTATAGTAAGGGGGCCCTTACCGATTGCTCCCTGTTTTTAATTATGAAAAAAGAAAATCATGCATTTAATTTTTTAAAGGTTTTGATAAATTTATATTTTAATGCCGGACAACAGATCCCCAGTTGGCTATTTAGAATCTCAGATGAGATGCCTAGAATATGAAGCAGGCTGGTTGTCGAGAAGCTCAGGTGTCATTGAGATTTTGGTGGGCCAAGTCGTCAGGAGGATAAAATGAATCGTCAGTCATTCGCTGTGGCGCTTTACGTAAACATCCTACGTTTAATACGTAGACACTAAAACTTTTTTTAGGAATCTTTCCTATATATACAACAGGAAAATTAGATCCCTACGTACCTATCTGCACTATGTTTCAGTATCTTAGCAAAGAACTGAAGCTACGACTTCATTGAGCCAATGAACACATAAGGAACAAATCCCGTGACGCCGCATGCGTGACGCCGCAGACGTGACCCCGCACACGTGACGTCGCACTCTGCCAGAGACGTCAAGCACACGGGCTTATGCTGTTCGGAGCGCAACACACTGTTATTGAACAAGCGCTTCATTGTGGGCATAAAGTGCTACATGGTCCGCATAAAGCGAAATGGCTTAACAGTTTATTTTGGGCCAGGGTGCAGAGGCTATGCGTGATCAATGTGCCCACTGTGTTGATAAGCCAGACATAGGTTTGGACCACAGTCTTATACCCCTGTCAGACGGGCACCTCAAATGACATTTACCCCAAATGACATTCAGTGTAAATGTCATTTAGACAGTGTCACACGGCAACTCAAATGACATTTGACTTAAATGACATTCGAGCTCAACTGAGTTCTCCCAAACTCATTTACGGCTCGTAAATGTGTAGTCTCGTCAACAGCGGTCAGCACAAGTTCCGCGAATTGAAATAAAACTTTATAAATAATATAAATACAATTGAAAACAATGCTTGCAGCAATTATTTTTAGAAAAAAATGCTTATAACGTGTATATCTCGCACACCTTTTGCGATATATTTGTTTAATATACTCGCGGTCTCAGTTGCGCGTCAGGAACGCGTTCCGACGTTCCGGCAGTTCCGGATCCATCGCACTACAGGGTCACGGTCTTCGCTTGAATCGATCGCAGACGTAAACGTCAACAAGGTATACGAATCCGGCGAAGAACGAAAGAGCGCGAGGAACAACGGCGAGCAAGATGCACGGAGTTCCGAAAGCAGACGAGCCAAGCGGCGGAACGGCTACGGCTACGGATTACTTGGGATTGCTGACGTCGTGCCATAGTTGCCACAAAACACCTTGTCTCCCTAAAAACGTGTACTTAGTTTTCATCACCGTGTTTGAATTTTATGTTCTGAGAATTCATTACATCTTATTTACTTAATAAACAATAAAATAAACACTAGTTTGCCGGGTTAACAACAGACCGCTATCGTGATAGACATCACCTAAATGACATTTGAGTTGCCCGTCTGACACGACACGACTTAAATGTCATTTGAAAATCCTAAAGGCCTTTAGCGTAAATGACATTCAAGGTGCCCGTCTGACAGGGGTATTATACAAAGATCGTTGGGACAAAAGGTTAACAAATAACCGGCAAATCATTCCACCAGCGATGATAGAGAAAATATAATTATACCTAATGTCATTATTCAGTCTCGTATCCAAAACGGAACATGACTTCAGGAGATTGAAGAAATATCTGTGACCAACAGCCATAGTGGCGGTCGCGTTCCTCTTCAGCGGTACGTTTTCGGCATTCTCAGAAGACACTGCGCACAGCGGGGGCCGATACCCGACCTGCCGTTTGGGAACACCGCTCTTCTTTCGACCAACGGAGCGATGCGCTGCGAGGAGGAGCCGGGAGAGGAGGACGCAAACAGGGCAACACACAAGCTCCTCCCACCTCTTTCGAGTTTAGTAGAGCGAACGTTGGAGAGAAGGTTGCCTCCTCTTCAGTGTTCACTCTGCCAAAGGGGAGACAGGTGGGAGGAGCTTCCACTTTGTTCTTAACCTGTCACCGACTATAGGCGAGATGACTTGGAACCAGCGGCCGGAACAGACGCCAACATCGCGTCTTCGTCGATTTTCTAAATTTGGCCATGTTATTTCAGTTTCACAGATTATATATTTTAGTAGAACACAAGTCACTGCATTTGTGACTTCCACATATCTGAACTGAAGAAATGCTGAGCTGAGCCGAATAGTCCTGTCAATAACTTTAAAATCTACCTGCGTAATTTTTTTTTTTTTTTTTTTTTGCGAAGACGTTTTATTTAATTTCAAGTGGAAACAAGTTATAAACTCCGAAGGTGCTATACAGTTTGAATATTTGACTTTGGCAGAACTCTGCCTGCGTGACAGTACATGTATGCCGACAGACCGTCCGCTCGCTGTCGTGACGAAGAGTCCAGTGTGCAGTGTTTTGGGATGCAACCCTTCCAAACCAAACTAGAGTAAATAGTACCAAAGAAAAAGCGACTAAGGAGCGCCAGATACGAGAAGTAAACGAGCGGATTTGCGGCAAGATTTCGTCAGGGACAACAACACACCCAGAATCCCTGGACTACCAAAGAAGAAATGCGCGAAACATCCCGAGTTCCAAACGTAAAGTAACATCCTCTAAACCTACATTTCAAAATAACAAAAAAAAAAGAAGGAAAACAATTTCGTCCGTATATTTTTCTGTGCGGGAAGCACGTGAAAAGCTAACACTTGCCGCTCGTCGCACTTCCATTAGTCAGTTTGATTACTTATTCTCTGGGTATTCTGAAGCAGTGTGCTCGGTCGCCCTCTCGCTTCGACGCTAAGAAGTACTTAGTGTTTTCTTTATATTATATGGCGTAAAAGTGCGCGAATAAAACACGACGTACTATTTATCACCTTGCCTTCTCTAGGGGTGAAACAATTACGGTTCCTCCTAGGACGGGTTTTAAACTCTGTTTACTTCGTAAGGGTATAGGTGGCCTGCTACGACGCTTAATCTCAATTCTGTTCTAATCGGAGAACAAGCGAACGAAAGCGCAATATCAGTTAGTTAGGATTCATCTTTCCGGGTCGGTAGAAGAACCGGACAAACGTTCTCAATTAAAACTGTAATTTTCGTTTCTATATTTGGTCCTCTGCATTTGAAATGAGTGCATTACCTAGTTATCGATGCTCGCGATTGTGAGCAAGACTGTTTGGGAAGTCAGGCAATTAGGTACCGACTAAATTCTAGCAGATGGACGTTCGTTAATCTGCCTGACTTTGACAGTTTTTTTGTTTTTCTTGTTTCTTTTTTTTTTCATATCCGCACGTATTTAACGCGCCGACGCCTTAAAATTAGAATAGATGCGGACGCTTCCCGTCTAGCCTAAAATATAAACAAATGCTGAGATTAAAAAAAAAAGAAGACTTGTAATAAGATTCTTGTGTGATTGCGTACGTGTATTTGCCCTCTCTTGTACCGTCCTGATTGGCAGATGTTTGCTCAAAAGGAACAGTCACTAGCCAGCGCAGCTCACGCTACAATCCGGTGGAGCTAATCAAGCGGCGCAAAAAGTCACGGCGCTCGTTGCGTTTGTGCATTTGCTATCACACCGGCAAGCAAATCACGCGCAATAAATGAAACGTAATCCTGTTGTTGTTGTGATTGTGGTTGTTGTTTTTTGTTGTTTTTTTCTTGGTGTGATTGGTTTAGCTGGGGGTATCAAACACACCAAGACGACGTGCGCCGCGTGTGACGATCGTAGCCAGTGAAAATTTGCCGGCGAGCATTACCTCCATAATGAAAAAACCCGAATCTCGAAGGGAAAAAATAAGATAACGGACACATACACTAATCGTCTCAAAGATTTTTTAATAATAATAATAATAATAATAATAATAATAATAATAATAATAATAATAATAATAATAATAATAATAATAATAATAATTTTATTAAATTATTTTAAACACACCCTAAAATAATTTTATTTTAGGGTGTGTTTATTTGCCCGTTGATATTGCTATTATTTCCTTCTAGTCTCGGGTTTTTCACGATGACGATCGTAGCGTTCGCTGCGCAATGACTTCCTATGAAACGGAGTATCGATCACAGTTTTCGGAGATCCAACAAAGCCGTCAAAATGATACGTCGTATTGGCTGATTTATTTTAGGTGCACGTATAATTTACCAATCGTGAAGTATAAGCAGACGCGAAACACCTTCCCTCCGTTTGATAACTACCAGCTATCTCAGCCAATCCAGCGTCGTGAACTTCATCGCGTGACTTCGCGCTTTCCGCGCCGCTGCGCCTCTCGCGAAGGCCACGTGGCAATCGCGCTGCATCGGATTAGCTTCGCTGGTTCGTGGCGTCTTCTGCGGCCCAACGTGAACTGCAACGGAGCATATATAGTCAACGGCAGCCCAAGTGTCCGTCCGGTGGCTGGCCGAACTCCTCCACGTGCGTATTCGGGACGCCCAAGGAAGGCCAATCCTATGCGGGCAGAAACTGAGAGAGAGAGAGAGAGAGAGAGAGAAGGAGGCGAGGGCGCGCGGGGACGCCAGAGCGCCCAGCTCTGGTAGCAATGACTAGTGGGTAGATGCAAAGCTATGCGGAGAGCAAGTCGTCTGCTTCTTGCGTAGGAGTTGCGGCGGCGTCAGATAGACGCCGAGCTCTGATTGGCTCCAATTGGAGGATAGTGGGTACACCTCAAAACAAGCTGCCCTGAGGTCTACCCACTATACTTCATTCGGAACCAATCGGAGCTTGGCGTTCTGACGTCACCACAACCCCTGCAACAGAAGCAGACGAACTTGCGCTCCGAATAGCTGCCTTTGTCTCTACGCGCTGTTCAAACGCGAACGCCGAATGCGCTGGACGCCGGCGTTTGGCGTTCGAACCCGTTCGAAGAGTGAGGCAGAGACAAAGGAAGCTAGCTTTGCGTCTATACCCACTATACTTTATCTCATCCTGCGGTGGACTAAAGGCCAAAGCCACGGGCCGCCAGGTCCAATCACGTTCCACGCTTAACTATGACACGCTTAGCATTGGTTAGCTTTGGACGAATAATGCTCTGTATCCAAAAATGCTGCGTCATTTTTATAGCTTCGACACTGCGAAGAGCCAGTACGTCGTGGCTTTCTTTGCAATGTAAAATTGTTGAGTCACTGATTGCTCGATCCGAACCACTGTCCGCCCGTTCCCATTAGTGATCCGAGACGCGGGCAGCGATACGTGCATCCAAGCGAAATACCACGCAATGTCGAAGTGGCTCGTGATTGGATCTGGTGGTTCGTAGCTTCTGCCTTTAGTCCATCGTAGGGTGAGACGAAGTATAATCATTGCTACCAGAGATTGGTGTGTTGACGTCCCCGCGCTCTGTCGTCTCCTCTCCCTAAGTTACTACCCGTATACAGCAACTCAACTCCGACGTCACGCCACGAGGCGGCGCGGCTGTCATCACGGCGCATGCGTAGACGCTTCACCTCAAGCGACTCTGGTTTGTGGGTTTCTTGGTGTGCGCAAACGCTGGCTTCTTTGAAAAGAGTGTTTTTGGTGTATATAGCTCTTTCTGAGGTTGTGCTGAGCCCTCCACGGCGTAGGAGTAAGTGACATTTACTGTGCAGTCTTAATGCTTCGATGCAGTGTCACAAACTCCAACATTTGCTTATATGGCGTTCAGTAAACATTTCCTCGTGTTTATTTTTTCCCCTTCCACCACGCTAGTTAAAAGTACGACAATTGTTGCCTGACAACGCAAACCCTGGCCTTCAGCAATTTGAAATAGTGGTCAAAGTTGATTTCAAACATAACGAACCTTTCAAACTCGGTCCTCTTTTCATGTATTATTTTCGCGTGCGTGATTTGTGAGCTTGTGGAAATAAAGCTTTTTAAACCATTCGAAAGAAATGATGGCCTTTTGTACAAAGTCTTCTCTTATTTTGTTTTCTTTTACGTCTCTAATTAAACTAGTGAAACTCGACACTCCGGAAAGTTAGCAACCCTCAAACGCATGCGAACTCACGTTAATTATTTAAAGAAGGGACAGACAACTGACAAATTTTAATGAACTTTCATGTATCTATACAGTTTTCCTGTTTAATTTGGAGCCATAAAATGAAAAACTTCCGCAATCAAATGCCTCTTGGTAGAAAGCAATCGCCGTAGTACTCTACCCGTGCAACGGTCTACGGCAGACAGCAGATGAACTGCGAAACTCGCCGGCATTTTGTTTAATCTACTCTCTTCCCCCGCATTCCCCATTCGTCTAAATAGGAACAAAAACGGCGAGCAACCGTGTCATTTATTTTCATTTGTTTTTATTGGCACGGCGTTCCAATTTACCGGAAGGCATACCGTTATTACAAGAGAGAAAAAGAGTGCATTCATTCGAGCTTTTTCTACCAAAGAAAATAACTAGATGAGTTGTAATTTTTAATATGAAAATTCGCTGCATGCGTTCGCCGCTGACAAGTTGTTCCGTCTTTCGTTTCCCCGTTAATTTCTACTCGGCAAATATTTTAGCTCCTGGGCCCCTACGAAGCTTGCATATCTAGCTCGCTATCAGACGTTTATGATATTAGGGAGTTTTCGTAGACCATGTTTCCCCCTCCGCTGGGCCATCCGCAAGATGGCCCAGCGCGCCTGCGAGCCGATGGCCTTGACTGTAGAGTGACGGCGAAAATGATCTATGAAAAATTCCTATTTCGCCGACGATGGCGTGTAAACGAAGTCTCAAACTCAGTCAACAAGATTTATTATTAAGGACCAGAGTTGATATTGTAGACATACTTCCCGCGCAATTTTTGAGTATTTGCAGAATGACATACGAAGCTTCGGATGAGGTTGTTTATACCGGTGCGTACAAATATGTCTTCAGTCAATCGAAACGTGCGTCAAAACAGTTAATTACACCAGCTCTCTTTGTCCTACATCACTGCTTTGTTATAACGTAATGAATAGGTATAGAAAAACAAAAACGTGCCCGGATTGGGTAGGAGCTAATATGTCAGTATTTCTTCGTGCGCTGACATCCAAACAATGCGTGTAAGTAAACCCAACTGTCCTCACGCCTTTTTTTAGAAGTTGAGGAGACGCGCGCACGCTTATTTACATAGTGTCCGATTTGACTCCGTGTCCCGTTAAAAACGTCGAGTCATAATATATATATATATATATATATATATATATATATATATATATATATATATATATATTTATGAGGCAATAGGCAATAGGTTTGCCTATTGCCTCATACATTTGTAGGCTTAGTTTTATTTGTGTCGAAATACTCAAGTAGAAACTTTCGTGTCCAATGCACGAAAATAAAGAGCAGCATTTTCAAAAACGATTGCAAAGTATTCCGCCAAAACTTGAAAGTTATATTCTTTGTGGGCTTAAAGGCTCCACCACGTGGGACGTTTATCACGCGCCTCGCCCGCATCAGCCTCACTTCGCTTCGGCGCGCGTCGCTCCGTGTCGATATCTGTCCCGGCGAGATCTCGGCGTCGGCCCGCGCATCGCATTGTTGCGAGTGACCTCGAGCGACGCGCGCCGACGCTGACGCTAGCGATGCATGGGGAAAAAAACGCCCCATGTGGTTGGACCTTTAACGGAATCCCCTAATCCCAGACGTCTGTCCTTCCGTCCGTATATTCCTTCCCTAAATTTAGCGGGAAGATGAACGTCACCTGACCTGGAGTCACGTCACCTAAGCATCCCTCTTACGTTATCGTAAATTAGAAACCACCGCGCTCAAGCATCTACAAAAACGGTGTTTAGCGTAATATCTATGCCAGGGGGCACGTTTTAATTCCAGAACAAAACCGAAACTAACTTCTATTTTGGACTGAATTTTTCGGTATGGGCACCCTGCGTCCGCTAGGAGCCGTTATTGATCCCCCAGCGAACAGCGCCGCGCGCGGCCACTTCTCAGTCAGCGTAGGGAGTGCGGTAGAGCTCCGCCGCGCTCCCGCTGCTCCCGCCCTTCCGCCAACGTGGCAGCACAAGCAGGGATGTCGACCTTGCAATCAGAGCTGGATTAAAAGATGTCGGGCCCTGGACTAAGGTTGCTTCTGAGGCCCTCCTGGTGATGATGATGACAACAGCGATGACGATGATGATACGACTGGTTCACACAGTGCTCTTCGGAAAGCCTAAGTTATTTTTAAAGTTATACATTTGTACCTCCTTGAGTAATGTTGTCACTCAAAAAAGGGGTAAAATTCTGTAATCACTTCAAGTAAATTACTATGTATAGCCGTACAGAACGCAGCAATCTAATGACTTCCACGACTCGCTTTTTAGTAAGCGCTCTGGAATAGAAGTGCCGAACCTTTTTTAGTGTAGCACAATCATGTATCTTTTGCGATTTTGTGTTCTAAGAATGTCGTCCATTTGTTGTTTGTACGAAAATATCCTCGTTTTTTTTTTTAGTTCAAAGGAATGTTTTTATATATAACTTGTTTCTGGAAGGCCGAAGTCATTTTTATTGGCTTGCAATGGGTAGGAACATTTTAAACTCGTTCTTATAGAGAGAACGTTCTCCGCGTTGCTCAAAGATCCTCGCTTTGCAAAAACGTTCAATGTGGAGGCAGTGAACATATTGAGAAGTAAAACCATGTGTGCAGCTTTCGGCGTAAACACGCACTTGACTAAACGTCCATTGTTGTTCCTAAAACCAATGTGAAAAATGTACCCATAAAAAAAAACATTAAAAAACACCAGGTCGTTTAGTTCCTTCCTTCTGGCTTCAATTAGGCAAAAACTTCACTGAGGCCGCCGCGGAGACGACAGCTCTGTCTCCCTTAGCCAGGGAGCATTGAAAGCCGCGCTTCAAAAAACACATGTTCGCACGAAATATAACAATAAGAGCTCAAGTCGGACAGTGGGCGAAGGCGTTTACTATGTTTTTCTTTTCTTTGTCTAAAGAGAGTTGGAAAATCTCAGAAGGCTGGGGGCCCCTCGGCGTCTTCTTTTGCTCAAAGCCTTTTTGAAAAGAACGCGAAGTAGCGTGAGGTGCCGTATACACGTCAAATTTATCGAGCCTTCTGTACACCAACCAAAGAAGCTTGCCGCGCAAAGTGTTGTTAGGTTTTGTTTGCAGTGCCATTACCTTTTCAAATCTCTCTTTCTTGAAGGTTGTTGAAATACTGTCCAAAATATTCTGTTTAGTATTATAGAAAATAGTTTGTTATGTTTCGTTTTTCGGACCAAAATGTTTTTTTTCATGACCTAGAGCATGGGGCCCCCCGAAAGCCGGGCCCTTGGGCTCCAGCCCCCTTAGCCCGTACCCTAATCCGGCCGAGCTTGCAATACCCACCGGTGTAACCGCTCATTCACACTGGAAGCGGATCCGCGTTCACAAAGCGGTTGCGAACGCGGTCGTATAAAGATGCAGTACAAATGCACGCGCACTCGATGACATCAAGTGCGCCTGAAATTGTACTGGATCTTTATAGGAAGTATTCACTGGCGGCCATAGCTGTGTGCACGACTGCTGAGCGCGTGCTGATGGCGAGCTTCCACAGTTCTTTTGTAACGTGCATTTCGCACCCTCAAGATTGCCGGTCTTAGCATCCCATTAATGTGGGCTCGTTCAGAGCATGCGCTCTAGACATCACCCACAAATATGGCGCCCAGTGAATACTCCTTATACAACCGCGTTCGCAACCGCTTTGCGAACGCGGATTCGTTTCCAGTGTAAATGAGCGGTAAGACTGCAGTCGTGCTGCGACTGCCTAGATCGCTTCCCGATGAGCACGCGCGACGCCGCCGCGAGAGGCGCGCGCATCGGCACTGAGTTAAATCTGCAGGGTGCCTACAATTTTACGCCAAGAGTGTAGTCGACAGTAGACCAGCATATCACCTGGTTTATATTTGTTCGTGATTAATTTTGTAAGCATTTTTGATAATTTTTGTAACTCTTGAATTCGGCTGTATTAGTATTATTCTCCTTTCTTTTTCTTTTCTTTGCCTTCTATTTTCCTTTTTCTGTTCATCGGTTTTTCATTTCTTTTTTCGCCTTACCTCCCTTTGCCTTGTCTTTTCCCTTTTCTTCCTTGGCAACCTATTCCTTGGGGTCGAAGAAGAGGAAGTTTGAAATACAAATGAGTTGATAGTTCAGCGCTGTGTGAGTGTATTTTTCTGTGTGGTTGGTTTTTGAGTGACTGTCTACCGGTGCGCTGGTTCATAATAAGGGTGCCTACAGCTGTCAATTTATGTTTCTCGTTTAATTCAAGATGTGCGCCACAGAGTGATTATTAAATTGTTCGCGGAAACTTTACTTTGTGACGTACATGTCCGATCCAAGCAATTTAAAATATTTTAGAGAGTTCAGGGCCCCTTTAAAGACATTGTCTTTTAAGCACCTTGGAAGTATTATAGAATATTCTGTTCCTTGAAAAAAAATCTGTGATAATATTTGTGTGTTCTTGCAGCCTTTTTTTCACTCAGATAGTTGTCATCTGACATATTAACCTGCGAGTCTCTTACTGGGTTTTGGGCAATTAGATGATTAACTGCTGTAGCATTTATTCGCAGCAAAAGAAAAACAGAATCAATTCAAATTTTACAAATATCGCCACGGGGGATGAGTTTAATAGAATATGTTCACAAAACGTATAAATTAAGAAACGCTGTTTTCACTACAAAAACCAAAAAAAAAAGGAATCCGAGCTAGACAACAGAATGGTGCGTTTTTTTATAGCAACGCGTGACGCATAGGAATTTATATTACGTCTAGTGTTTATGTCTATCTTGCTAACGGTGTCAGTTTTTCATATGCTAAAAGAAAAAACAAAGGGGAACCTTTCTGTAAAGACTATTATGGTTAAATGGCACATTTTTGTGATTGTGGCGTTTATTGAGGGCCTACATTGCCGCAATTTGTATTACTTATAATACAGTTAAGATATTTTAGTATTTAGATTTTCAAGCTCTAATATAATTAGTTGCTCATAATCTAATTTCAAACGCGCAAATAGCTATGGCAATCCAAAGTTCGAAAAGTATCATTACTGGTGCCAATCGCAGCATCTTTAATTATCGAGTTATAAAATAAAAATAGTCTAAAATAAATGAAAACGTACTAGCTAGTCTGAGAAATTCATGTAAAATGACATCGATCGGGAGTAAAGCATATAGTACTATCAAAGTCGAGACTTTCGGACGATCGGCAAAAACTTCAAAATTCGCCTCCTTTCCTTCCGGACCAAATGCCCCGAAATAAAAAAACAAAGAACGAGATTCGTGTCCTTTTTATTTCTTTCTTTAATTACAAAACTTTCCCGGGAATTCATATATTTGTTTTCATTTTTACGCGCCTTCGTTTTGCTTATCTCAGGATTTCCAGTTCGAACGAAGCCTTCTGCTTGCACGTCTGCTCACTGCAGCACGTTTCGTTGGCGTTGGAAAACCGGTGAAACATATAGCGAGTTTTAGTATTGCGTATGCGAGCGAACGCAAGCACCGTGTGTTTACGTTAACGTTGCGTGTTCCACACTCCCCGTGCGCGGAGCACAAAATTGCCGTCTTGGATTGGCGCATGGAAACGACGTGCGTGTGCAGTGTGGAGCACGCAACTCTAACGCAACTCTAACGCAACTTAACGCAAATAATGCACAGCGCTTCCGTTTGCTTCTATACGCGATATTAAAACTCTATAGTGAGGTACAATCACATGCCGGCTGCAGCAACACTATGAGACAGTGAACAGTGTTTTTTTTCGATCAGAAATGACTATTGGCGAGCTATGATCGCGAACAGTTCCGCCGGGCCCGCTAAGCAGGAGAACCGGGGGACCCTCACTAGAGCGCTTCCCGTCTCCGCCGGGAAGCGCGAGTACACCAGTCAGTTTTCCTGCTACATTTAACTAGGAAGTTAACGTCACGTGACCTCGGTGTCACATGACCTATATACCACTCTAGTTTTATCCGTTATAAATTTAGCGCGGAAACTGGTTCACAATAAGGTCGTTTTCCCTACCGAGCGATTGTTTATTGTCTTCTAAACAAATTTAAACGTTTGTTCCTGATACACTACAGACTTTGGAGATAAAGGTCGTTGCATATATTTTTCTTATAACAACTCTTCAATGTCTATACGTTTCATTGTGTATAAGCATTAAATTTTCCGTTCGTTTGTTTTGGAGTGCAGCCTTATCATTTTATCTATTTACATCGCCTTCAAAGTCCCGTTTCCAGTCAGCACGAACGGTTTGTGAAATCGGTTGCATGTATAGTGCTGCGGACTGCTTTGATTCGTATATTTGTTTCATACAGATAAAGAACCATGCGCAATTCAGATGTATATAGTATAAAGCGCAGCAGCCTTCCAGAGAATATTCGATTGACGTCCGACGGCCTGTATTACCGTGAACCGCTTCTATATCTGCAAACAATCTCATAATTTAGACAAAAAAAAGAAAAAAAAGATTGGCTTATGTCAGAAACAACTTTCGGAGGTCTGTAACCCCGACTCTGTGCCTCTATCCTCGCGTTTCGGAACCCGTATTTATTCAGTCCCGAGTGCTTCAGTCCCCCGGAGCATTTTCGAAGAACTAATAAGCGAACTAATTATGCTCTTTTTTTACAGTGTTTGCCGCCTTTTCCTACTATTGTATTACTTTCTTGTTCACGTTGGCTCAGGCAAAAAAAAAAAACAGACCAAAATATAATATTTAATGAATGAGAAATTTTGCAATGTGTTCGCTGACAGGACGCTTTGACAACCTGCAGGTATATTGAGAAAAGTAGTTTGCAAACTATATTGCGTTGCAACAAAAATATAAAAACAAAAGTCTGCCCACTAAAAAAACAAAAAAAAAACGATAATTTTCTTTTGTTCACACTATACGGGTTCGCACGTTTTGCTTCGTTATTCGTTCTTCGGCGCTCTTATCGGCTATGACCGATAAGATGCGGGGTACTCGTGCACGCCCCGGTTCCTCTCAAATACATTGCGCAGAGGCTCACATTTGAAATTCAAAGCATCGTTAGAAGCGTTGCAAGTCTGTTAGTTGGTTTCTTATATTTAGTGGACATTCATGGTGCTACATGCAGGACGAGAACTGACTCCCGAGAGTATCACCGAAGGTAATCGTCATGTTGCTAATCAACAGGTGGTGGGCTAGCAGGAAGCCACGCAAGAAAAGGTCGGTTTCCAGGTGGTCGCTCCTTCGGTTCTTGAACAAAGAGGAGCGGAACGAAGAGAGGTGCGCCGGAGAAAGCGGCGGTATGAAAAGTGGAGGGTAAGGTTGAAGAAGAAAGAGATGGTGGCTAAGGTGGTGGCGGCTTGTGGTGATGGCACGGTGGCGGTGGTGTTACGCCGGGAGCAGGGGCTGTGGTCATTTTTTTTTATTATTATCACTAGGATTTTTTTGTGATATGTGGCTGGAATTACCTGTAGGCAGATAATGTGAACTGGTGACGAACGAACAGGCAAAAAGGGGACGCTCACAAGCATGGTCGTTTCTCTGTGACTCATTATGACGACGTCAAACGCACGAGTCTCAAAAAAGAAAACACAATAAAAAATTTCAATTATAATATCGGCATTTTTTAACTATTATTGAGTGCTTATTTTTTCAAATATGTCCTCTTCGTTTTATTGTTGCAGTATCGCATGGCCTCAAAGGTTAAAAAAATCAATCCCCTACAAAGTTTTATTTTAAAGTGACTGGAAAGTACTTTTTTTTTTATTTATGAGTCATGACCAGTTACAAATATGACGTCATCTTCGGTGTCCCAGCCTCAGATCATTAAAGTACTTTCTTTTGTACTTGAAAAACGCCAAATATAAGCCTATTGTGTACTGACGGCGAAGGTGGAGCGTTCCCTATTCTTTATCACACACACGCAGAAATATAACACGCTTGGCACTGCTTTTTTTCACAAGCGCACCAGCAACAAAACTTTAGCCATAAAACATCACTGTTTCTGTTTTTCTTCTCCAGGATGCGTGCAGCGCGACTGGAGATCCCCGGACGCGAGAAGCCGTCGCTCTTCTCCCGCGACTCCTCGTCTGGCGACACCAGTTCCCGACCCCCGGGCCAGGAGGACGAGCGCCGCACGCAGACCCGGGTGCCGTCCTCGTCGTCGGACGACGAAGACGACGACGACTTCACCAGCGACATCGTGGCCGGAGGCAGACCCCTAGCCTCGTCCACGGGCTCGAGGCGCGGGAGCATCAACCACGTCAAGTTCGGCGCCGCAGCAGCCATCCTGCACGTACCGGGAGTGCCCAGTCCTCGGTCCGGTTCGCCGCGATCGGGCTCGCCCCGCTCGGGGTCAGTGACGTTCTTCGAAGAGCCGTCGTTCATCCACGACGTGGTGAACGACTACGAAGACGACGCGGACGATGAAGACGACCTAGAGACCACGGGCGACGGGAGGTAGCCACGGCGAGGCGGCGGCGGGTCGCGGCCGTCGCCCGCTGTGGCAAGCAGTTCCGCCACGCGTCTCGTCTTGCTCCAACTCCCGCGGCGGCGGTCCATGGTCGTGTCTGGCATTGAGTCTGGCATCGGGTCCGGCATCGCGCCTGGAATAGGGTCCGGGGTCCTGGAGACGTTGCTCTGAAGAAAGGCGTCGCGTCGGGTCACGTGCTAGATGACGCGTCGGTTGTGGCGTCCGATGACGTGTCCGATGTGGTGTTCGATGGCGTGTCCGATGTGGTGTCCGATGGCTCCTCCGTTATAGCTCGTGCGCTAGCAGCGTTCAGCGTCGGGTTTGGATCCGGTTTTACATCTGGAATCGGGTGTGGAAAGTGTTGACGCTCAACTTTGAAGTGAGCCTTCGTGTCGACGACGTTTGAGACGGTGTGTTCTGTGGCGCGTCGAAGTGATCGGGGACGTGGAGCAGTGTGTGTCCGCGAGGTTATCGGGCGATGCTCCGATTTTTCGGATTTAGTGTGTGAAAGGAGGAACAAACTGGTTCTTGGGAACATGCGAGGCTCTGTCTATAGACTTTCTATTTGAGGCAGTCTAGCCAGTGCATTGTAGTTTTCGTACTTTCGTCACCAAGATCACTTCATCGTGTTCGGTTAGGGGTATTTCTTCTCCATGAATTGTAGATAAAATGTTTACATCCGAAGGAAAAGAAATCACCTACTTAAAAAAGACACGAACATTTTGAGCGATAGAATGCGACCGTCGGAACTTATTTTCGCCTGAGGTTTTAGTTTAGTCCTCTTTCGTTGCACAAGTGCTTCGGATCGGATTTTCAGTGTTTAAAAGGCCTAGTTTTGCTATAACCTTGTATCATATTGAATTGGCATCCAGCTGGTATAAACCTTCTGGTGTCGGTGTTTCCGTATCGTGAAATCCAGTTCCTTAAGCGTCGTATAGTGAAGGTCAAGTTATAGACGGTCACACTTATTTTAGTCATATATTTCCCAGAAACAACACTAAAATGTTTTAGTAACTTTGTGAAGTTTTGCGTGGTGTTGTTTGTGAGGCATATGAAATCCAGTTCCTTAACCAGTTCCTTTAGCAGTTCCCCTGCTTAGTTTCTACAAATGCACAAGAAACACGTTTAGAAAAAAGAAAAAAAAACAATCTTACTCTTGAATTTCTTTCCTGGAAAAATGCTTAGAGGGGTCATGAAAAGATATCAGGTTCAGTGTTCATGACTTAACAGAGGCGTACTGGTCCTAGTCTAGCCCAAGTATACTCACACAGACAGCCACTGATTCAGAAGCTTCTTTGTCGCGGTTAAATTGGGAGGATAAAAGGAGATTATTTATCTCAGTCTTGCCTTCACAAAACTTGATAGCGTAATTTTGGGATCGAGACCACCCGCCGGACGACAGTCGAGGTGGGCTCATGAATTGGACACGAGAATTGCGTGAGCACTCGACTTGGGCTCGTAACAATCAATGCCACGGCGGACACTTGGGTAGTGGTTCGTGTCCAACCATTGCGGTGATGAGAATAGCCGAACTCTAGTAGTGCCTGGCGCTCAGTGATTAACGTTGGCGGCAAAGTATAGGCATCAGGCCACGTGGCCGCTTGTTCTGGCTCTGAGTTGAGGGGATGAACGATGCTTATATTTCACGATTTTTTTTTTGCGACTGTTTTTGCTTAGGAAGAAATACTAAGTCAAGTTTATTCAGTTATAAACATTAGGGAGAAATTCTAAGTAATATATAGCGAAAGTAGAAAAATCGTTTCATGACCCCCTTAAGCTTGACATGGAAATAATAATATAATACTAATAACTCATTTCAGACATAATTCTTTCTAGGAGGCCGAGGGAAAAAAGACAGAGTCTTCTGACATGGCCATCAGCCCCCAAATAGCTATGTGTTACAGTCAGGACCTATGACTCAAGTACTGAACATTATGGCCACATCATCAGAAGAAGAAAAATGAGTTCCGTGATAAAACAAATGGTAGAAGAGCGGACCAAAAAAAAAAAAGAAAGCCACGCGTGTAATGCTTGTCGCCCTTACACACCCTGTCTAAATTAAACGAAAATCAGTTACAAGCAAAAGAACTGCAAATCATTCTCTAGAAATTTCTGAATGTCCCAACATGGTGCCGCGAACCCAAAATGTAAACCTAGCAATGTAGATTTTGCTGTAGACGATAAACTTCGCCAGTGCAGGGCGACCAATGAGTTGGGGCCTCCGCTTCTAAAGAGCAGCAGTAGTGATTACACCATGTTGGCTTAACTATCATATATATTGAGCCGATTGTTACTCAGCAATTGCAACACCATAATTCCAGCAAGACGTATCTTATATCACGCAACGCCACTCGAAAACGCAAATGTTCTAGAATTCACCAACCGAGAACAGGCAGGCAAGCCTGGTATAATCGCTATCTATGACGCAAACCAAACCACCCCAAAAAACAAACGAACCGCAGGCAAGCGATGCCGAAATACGACTGTGTCTTGACGCACGGTACTCATTAAAACACACCTTGACTATGATTTTCAGAGCACACAAACGCGACTTTATCTAGGTCGAGCATGAAATTTATAGACATTCCACAAAACGTGCGAGCAAAGCATGCATTACACCACCTTTCCTGATTGGTTGTGCGTGAACGATGTGTTCTCGGATCTGTCTATATCATATAAATCGCACCTCGCTACCAGCTACAATAAACAACGCACAACTCTAGATCCTTCCAAGTTCCGGAAAGGGTTCGATCCTTCCCGAATATTTCTTCCTCCGATAGTGTCATCCGGCGGACTAGGCAGACAAAGAGTGGTCGTAGTCCTCCCTATGAACCTTGACGAACTTTAATATTTTTCACAGATTAAGTCGCCGGATCTAAGAGCAGTATTTTCCGAGACTGGGTAACGTCGATTGTTGGCCACTTGACGCCCACAGCTGTTCACGAAATATTCTGACACTTGTTGACACCTCAGTGGCCTCAAGGAGCGAAGCCGGACAGGACGTTTAGAGCTGCTGTGCCTTCCCTGTTTCCCAAATTTTGGTTGACACTCACTGCTTCAAACTAGTCTAAGAAGACCACCCCAAACATATGAAATCTTCAAATAAAAAAACAAATTGGTAGAGAAATGTCTTCTTTTGAACTATAGTCACTGACAATTAAAAAAGCGCAGTGCGTGACCTATTTATTATATTCCAGCTTTTTTATGTCGTGATTTGTTGTTCGGCGATCTTATCGACTGATTCCGCTATTGTATTGGCCACGGAGCGTTAATAAGACGCTCGTGAATTTCCAAGCCCTGCGTTTATATAAACTGTTGGTGACTATAAATGCGTTTTCACAATTGCCATGCAGCCAATCTCAGGAGTTACATCTCACCTTCTGGGAGTTACAGGTAATATGCGCTCGCATCTTTACAAAAAGCCCCTTTTGTGCATACGCTCGCACAAACGAGGTATTTTCCAGAGTTTTCTAGCCTCTGCCTTCAACGGCTGAAGGCTCTATACGTAATCTGGGGGGTAAAGCACGTGCCGTATTCCTGTTGAACAAACTAAAAAGATAAACACGCGTGTAACCGATCCGCTGATGCGTGTACATCAACCCAATCTGGCAAGTTGTGCGCAGCGCAGTCAAAGGTTCAGATGCAGAAAGAGCTCGTAAGAACATTCCACCTGCTCCTGCTACGTCAAATAACTGGCACTTGTCCAGCCCGAAATGCCGAACGACAAAATACGTTGGTAAAGAGAAGGTAGTGTAATACGGTAAAGAATGGAGAATAAAAAGTCCGTCGGTTCCAGCTGCTCAGTATTTGCTTGCAGCCCGAGAAGGGTACTGGGATGATAGGGCGAGTCCGCAAACATGCAGTACTAACAATTTTGTTTCTCGAGGAAGTCGAACCAGCGTCCATTGGGTCTTTCTTGTTTGAGTTATAGTTGTACCAGAGAACTTTAGATGATTTTCACCATAGACACTGCGCACCATAGGCATACCTACACTCTAAAAAAAGGGTGTAAAAGGTTGTATTGTTACACCCTTTGTCCCATATAATACACCCCAAACCTTCAATTCGACGTAAAGCGCCCTATAGTCGAACAGACGGCCCCAAATTTTGCGAGGGGCATGATAGCCGTGTGGTACAACTTATTAAAATAGATAATGTAATACGTCTTACTGACTACAAAAAAAAATAATCGGAGTTTTCTTGGCCCTACTGCAAAAACTCAGTGTTCTCTTTATGTGGTCTTTGATACGTACTTTAGCTATTTAAAAAGTTATATCGCACCGTTATCAAGCCCCTCGTAAAATTTGGGGCCGTCTGTTCGACTATAGGGCGCTGCGCGTCAATTTGAAGTTTCGAGGATTAGTATGTAGGACAAAAGGGTGTAAGGTGATACCCTTTTTTTTTTAGAGTGTAAGACAAAGGAACTGAAGCCAAACTCCTCCTAATACTTTTTATGCACGAGCGCTAGCACACGGCAGTACACTTTCAACCGCGGAGACACGTCCGTGCCTTTCCATAAAGGCCCGTTCACACTCTTGCGACCGAGTACGACTGAGAGAGACGAGATCTCTTAAAACTTCTTAAATGTTTTTAGAACGAGGGAACACACTGGCATTGTGGCGCCATCTATGCGGTGACCCTGGAACTGCATTTCACAAGAGCGAAGGTTTTGCGGGATTTCCGAGGTCAAATGTGCGTAATACCCATAGAAAGGCTCGTTTATAACATTGACAAAAGTTTTTCGAGCCAAGAAAGAAAGGATAATGCGCGAGAGAAATAAAATATGCCGGACCGCCGAGTTTACACT
Organism: Ixodes persulcatus; assembly: GCA_013358835.2. Taxonomy (NCBI): domain Eukaryota; kingdom Metazoa; phylum Arthropoda; class Arachnida; order Ixodida; family Ixodidae; genus Ixodes; species Ixodes persulcatus. Next base: position 757,118 of record JABSTQ010009146.1, read on the forward strand.
GCTACCCAATAGATGGCGCCAGTGTGTCCTCTGGTTGTAAGAAGTTTTAAGGAACCCAGGTTTAAGAGGTCGCAAGAGTGTGAACGGGCCTTTAGAGTTTTAGAGTGCGCAGTTCTTGCAAGAACTGCGCAAAATTCGGTGTATACAGAATAGCTCTTTAATATTGCTACCCGCCGCTTCTTGCTTTTTTGTATTCGGTTCGCTTCACTTCATATGACTGTATGGTCAGATGAGAGGTTATTTCGTTTCTAGACGCTTGGGCGCACTTATCACCAACCAATGCGGGCTTCGCGCAAGTTCGTCATCGTCGGTTCCAGCTGCTCAGTATTTGCGTGCAGCCCGAGAAGGGCAATAAGGGTGAATTTAACTTGAGACATGTTGAAAGTTCGCAATAGCCCGTGAACAACTGCTCCCAAAGCTTGTAAGTCGTAAACATAATCTAAAGGAGGAAAACACACGCAAGGATCCAAAGGCCGCATTCACACTGGCGTTCGAATTGCAACCGCGAAGCAGATCGGCTCGTTTTCATCATCAACTGCGCGGGAATGTGTACCGCACCTTGAAACAACCGCGTTCGCGACCGCTTTGCGGATGCGATTGAGTCGCCAGTGTGAATGCGGCATAAGAGTGATCTTGCCCATGTCTCCACTGCACCCGCCAAACGCGTTAGAACGCTGAACGCCAGCGTCCGGCGTTTGGCTATCGCATTTGGACGCGTTCGACGAGTGCCATGGAGACAAGTGCAGCTAGCTTTAGGTCTATCCACTAATCGTTCAAACAAGAACTCGGCGTTCTGACCTCAACGCGTGTTCGAGTTACGTCCTCTCCCTCAGTCAATAAAATCAGGGTTAAGGTCATTGAGGCGCTGTGAGAAAAACAAAATCCGGGGGCGCAGATAAAACAAAGAGGCAGGTGGTTGAGCGGTTAAAGTGCGCTGATAAAACTTCTAAACTATAAATAAATCGTAGATTCCTCGCACTGCACCTAGAAACCCACACAATTAATGAGTTGACTTCTTCCTTGCTTGCCATACGGCACATCCCAGCATCGTTGGTGGAGCATGTCGAAATAGCCCTAACGTTCGAACAACGAGCTCTGGGTGGAATGATTAGTGGGTAGAACTACAGCTAGCAGCCATTGTCTCCACTGCACTCGTCAAACGTGTTAGAACCCGGAACGTCGGCATCTGGCATTTGGCTCTCGTATTCGAACGCGTTTGACGAGTGCAGTGGAAACAAAGGAAGCTAGCTTTAGGTTTACCCACTACTCATTCGAACCAGAGCTCCGCGTTCGGACGTCCCTGCACGCTCTCGTCTTATTCTCTTCCTCAATTTCTTGGGCGCCTAGGTCAGACACTGCTTGCACAAACCTAATGAATACATTAATGTTGTATACGGCACCCCATGATACCGAATTCGGATGGTCAATTTAAGGTGCTCCGATTGGTCTGCGCTTTTCGCAGCTGTATATAGACCTCGTCAGAGCAACTCCTCCTAAATGGCAAAGTTGTATACTGCTGAAGTCCCGGAGTCACCTAGAGGCCGACAGGGAGAACAGAGTGGACGAGACCGCAGCGTCAGCGCTCCGCTGAGGATCATGTCCTCACTTTTTGAACATGAATTTAAGCCAAACGCTGACGCAGCTTTCGCGTTAAGTCTGTGTCCCGTGTTGGCCTTCTTTAGGTCACGTAAATATTTCATTGGTATAAGTTTTGTTATCTGTAGTCACTGTCAAGGTGAGAACGGCAGCGAGGAGGTTCAGTTGTCCCGCCTCCAGCGCGAACATTCTACCTTCAACAGCGCTTCGGCGTCTCGTGGACCTCGAGCGCGAGCGCGCAGCCAAAGCACGGCGGAAGGCGTATAGAGCGCGCAACCGGAGGCCGTGCGTTCGAAAGAAACGTCCTGCCGCTCTCATTCTGTCAGTGACTATAGGAGGTGTTGGTCAGAGCCTGGTTTGAAAGAAAAACTCCAGAGCATGCTGAAAATGATCGCCTGAATTCGTCGTTCCCTGCCCAGAAGGCACTTATTTTTGACGATGCCTGTTACATGTGTTACGCGCTATATTTGCTAAACAACGGCACGCGCCGACTGGTGGGATTTAAAAAAAGAAAAAGAGAAGAAGAATCCGCGCTATGTTTGCAAACAAAAGTGGGGTGGCGACTGTAAAACTCCGCCGATTCAATCAAGACGCGCGACTAACTAATGGAAGACCTCTCAAGTCTGCCATCTTCCAAGCAGCGGTGTTGTGAACTGACCGTCGTGCCGTCCGCGTGCGTGTGTGTGCGTGTCGTCGGTCGCGAACCTCCAGCCCCGTGGAATTGCCTGCATTCCGTTTCCTTACGGCGGCCCCTTGTAGAACAATCCTGTTTACTGGGACCTATACTTCCGTTCCCCAAATCACTGTCATCACTTGCAGGTGGTGCGCGTGTGTGTGAGTGTAAAACGTATTGTGTCTCCGAAACATTTCAACGGCGTCCATCGTTCACGGAGGCCTCCGACCAATGCAATCTTTCGGGATCCATTCTCCCAACCATGTTCCATCAACGGCAGGCAGCGAACATAAGCGGACAAAGAATGTGACGGCCTACAAGCATGAAATGAAATACCAGTTCGAAGATAAAATATCGGACGCCTGCGGCCGATAAGCGGAGACATCATGTTCCGACCTCTCGTTGTTCCTGCGATTGATGGAGGAGATGTTATGATCAGGGTCTGGTTACCCAAATTTCAATCGCGCAACTATTTCCGAGTTTACCCGCACCCTCCCTCCCGATTTTAGTGTATGTCACCTTCCGGAAAGTTTCAGTCGGCCATGTCCGAACGACGAAGATACCACCAACGGGAAATCGGGGAAGACTTTCTCGGCTCACCGAAACAGAGTGGAACCAACACGCCCGCGCAAAGGACGACTAACATTCCTCTCGTGAATAGGCGGTTCTTTTCCGGCGTCAATTTTCCTTGCAAGCAAACGTGGCCGTCTCTTTTCTACATTAAAAAGAGGACGCTTTCTGTTTCCTTCTGTTGTTTTTTTCTTTATATTTTGTTTCTTTATGCATAATGCTTCCATGAGCAGTAAGTACCTTGTACACACTACACACAAGACAAGTTGTAGCTTACAAAAGTCACCAAAAACAAATAAGAACGGCAGGACGTTCCTTTCGAACATCCGGCCTCCAGCACGTGCTCCTTGCCTTTCACCGTGCTTTGTCTGGGCGTGCACGCCCGAGTTTTACGAGACGCCGAAACGTTATCGAAGGCAGGAGGCTCGCTCTTGAGGTGGGAAAACTGAGACCCCTCCCTGCCGTTTTTGACTTCTCGGTAATTAAAGAAGAAACTGAAAACATTTAAAAAACTTTCTCATTGTTGATCATTAAATTATACAAAATTTCCCCCTTGAAATCTTAAAATAATAAAATGTTGGCTTGCTTAATTTTAGAAACCAAACTATATCCAAGCTCATGGGACCGACAGTTTTGCCTACTCGGGTAGCCCCAAGTAGGCCAAGCCACGTGGAGGACCTTCGGGGACCTACTCGAATAGTCGTGAGACCCCAGGGACCAAAACGGGCAGCCCACATAAGCACCCCTTGTGAGACCCTCAGGGGACCCCTTCGGGCAGCCTACCTGGTCCCACTCGTGAGACTTCAGGGGCCAAGATAGACAGCCCTCGAGGGACCCACAGGGAGCCTACTTAGGCAGTCCTTCTGGGCTCCCTTCGTGAGATCTCCAGGAGACCTACTGGGGCAGCCCACCTGAGCTTCCCATTGTATGACTCGCAGGGGACCTGCTTGGGCAGCCCACCTGAGCCCCCTATCGTGACACCCACAGGGAACCTTCTAGGGCGGCCCACTTTGGCACCCCGTTAGACTTTCGGGGGTCTACTCGGGCAGCCCATCTGAGCCCCCTATCGAGACACCCACAGGGAACCTTCTAGCGCGGCCCACTTTGGCACCCCGTTAGACTTTCGGGGGTTTACTTGGGCAGCCCATCTGAGCCCTCTATTGTGACACCCAGAGGGAACCTTCTAGGGCGTCCCACTTTGGCACCCCGTTAGACTTTCGGGGGTCTACTTGGGCAGCCCACCTGAGCCCCCTATCGCAACACCCACAGGGAACCTTCTAGGGCGTCCCACTTTGGCACCCCGTTAGACTTTCGGGGGTCTACTTGGGCAGCCCATCTGAGCCCCCTATCGTGACACCCACAGGGAACCTTCTAGGGCGGCCCACTTTGGCAACCCCGTTAGACTTTCGGGGGTCTACTCGGGCAGCCCATCTGAGCCCCCTATCGTGACACCCACAGGGAAGCCTTCTAGCGCGGCCCACTTTGGCACCCCGTTAGACTTTCGGGGGTTTACTTGGGCAGCCCATCTGAGCCCTCTATCGTGACACCCAGAGGGAACCTTCTAGGGCGTCCCACTTTGGCACCCCGTTAGACTTTCGGGGGTCTACTTGGGCAGCCTATCTGAGCCCCCTATCGTGACACCCACAGGGAACCTTCTAGGGCGGCCCACTTTGGCACCCCGTTAGACTTTCGGGGGTTTACTTGGGCAGCCCATCTGAGCCCTCTCTCGTGACACCCAGAGGGAACCTTCTAGAGCGTCCCACTTTGGCACCCCGTTAGACTTTCGGGGGTCTACTTGGGCAGCCCATCTGAGCCCCCTATCGTGGCACCCACAGGGAACCTTCTAGGGCGGCCCACTTTGGCACCCCGTTACACTTTCGGGGGTCTACTTGGGCAGCCCATCTGAGCCCCCTATCGTGACACCCACAGGGAACCTTCTAGGGCGGCCCACTTTGGCACCCCGTTAGACTTTCGGGGGTCTACTTGGGCAGCCCATCTGAGCCCCCTATCGTGACACCCACAGGGAACCTTCTAGGGCGGCCCACTTTGGCACCCCGTTAGACTTTCAGGGGTCTACTTGGGCAGCCCATCTGAGCCCCCTATCGTGACACCCACAGGGAACCTTCTAGGGCGGCCCACTTTGGCACCCCGTTAGACTTTCGGGGATCTACTTGGGCTGCCCACCTAGGACCCCCATGACACCCTCAAAGAATTTGCTTAGGCAGCCTGCCTGCCCCCCCCCCCTCGTTAGACCATCTGCGGTCCCCTAAAGGGGCAGCCCACCTGGGCCCCACTCATGAGACCGTGAGGGTACCTACTGGGGCAGCCCACTTGGTCAACACGATCTAGAATAATCAGAACCTCCGCATCGCCTCTTCTCCTCCCTTCATGAAACGTCATCACAGTCGGATCGCGCAAACTTGCGGCTATTGGGCCCGAGTCCGACCTTCGACGCGCCGATTGATCACGAGCCCCGGCCGAACACTGACGCAGCACTCGTGCCCAATCTCAGGCCTCGATCGATCTGACTGTGATGACGGTGTGGAGGCCTTCTGCTTATCTAGGTGGTGTTGACCTAGGACGCCCTCGTGAGACCCTTAGGGGACTTACTTGGGCAGCCCACCTGGACGGGCTCATAAAACCCTCAGGGACCAACATGGCCAGCCCACTTTGTCTTTCGTCGTGTCACTCACAGGGAGTTTACTTGGACAGCTTACTTGGGTCCCTTCATGAGACCCTCAAAGACCAACATGAGCAGCCCACCTGGACTTCCCTCGTGCGACCTGGGGGGGGGGGGGGGGGGGCATTCTTGGGCAGCCCACCTCAGCCCCCTCGTGAGACCCGCAAGTGGCATAGACACCCCACCTTCTATTTAATAATAACGTTTATTTTTTCATCAAACAAGTGATTTAGAGAGACCGAGGAAAAAAATTAAAGCCGTTTACAACTCCCTGTAACGCCGAATTGGAGCGCAGCTCTTGAGGAGGAGCTGGGAACGGTACCGGGGGGGGGGGCTCAAGTGACCTCGGGAGGGGGGGGGGTCACGTGACCTGGAGAATGGGGGGTCACGTGACTTCGGGGGGTCACGTGACCCCCCTCCCCGAGGTCACCGAAGGTACCAGAGGTCCTACCGAGGTCCTCCCGAGGTCCTCCCGAAGGAACCCGAGGTCCTCCCGAGGTCCTCCCGAAGGAACCCGAGGTCCTCCCGAGGTCCTCCCGAAAGAATCCGAGGACCTCCCGAGGTCCTTCCGAAGGAACCCGAAGAAACCCGAGGTCCTCCCGAAGGAACCCGAGGTCCTCCCGAAGGAACCCGAGGTCCTCCCGAAGGACCTCGGGTTCCTTCGGGAGGACCTCGGGTTTCTTTGGGAAAATTTACCCATGATGCACCGCGCGGTTACGCCGACGGTGACGCCGACGCCGACGGCGACGGCGACGCCGACGCCGCTCAAGCCGGAAACAGGCGCCTAAGAGCTGCGCTCTAAAAAGCTGCATCATGCAGCTTGACGAGTCCCCGCCCCCCTCTCACACAAACAGCAGTGGCACAAGAAAAAGTAAACAAGACGCAATGACATTCAAAAAGTAATCAATAAGTAATCGTCGTGGGACCTACAGGGGGTCTGATTCGGCAGCCCACCTGAGCCCCCGCTTAGGACCCACTGGGGCCTTTTTGGGCACGCCACCTTATCCTCCCTCATGAAACCCACATTGGCCAACATGGGCAGCGCACCTAGGCTTCCCTCGTGGAGCCGACAGGGGGTTTACGTAGGCAGTCCATCTAGGCTTTCCTCGTAGGATTCACAGAGGCCCAACATGAGCAGCTCACCTGGCAATCCCCTCATAGGACCCACAGGGGGACTTTTTGTGCAGTACACCTGGGCCCCCACTAAGACCCAAAAGGGCCAGCACGGGAAGCCTGCCTTTGTCTTCCTCGTGGAAATCATAGACAGCTCACTTGGGCAGCCGTCCTAGCTTTCCTCCCTAAGACCCACAGGGAGCCTACATAATCATCCCACTCAGGCTTTCTTGTGGGACCCACAGGGAGAAAAGACGGGCAGCACACCTGCCCCCCCCCCCTCATGAGACCCATGGTGCGCCAACTTGAGCTGCTCCCTAACACTTCTTTCGTGGGAACAAAAGAGCCTTTCATGAACAGCCCCCCTAAGCTACTCCCGTGGGACCCACAGGGGGCCAAAATCGGCAGCCCTATAGCCTTCCCTCGATGGAGATACAGGGGAACTAATTGGGCAGCCCACCTAGGCCCTTCTCATGAGATCCACATGAAGCCAACATAGGCAGCCTACCTAGGTTTCTCTCGTGGGACCCGCAGGGGGCCTATTTCGGTAGTCCACCTGCCCCCCATGGAGCCACAAAGGGCCAATATGAGCAGCCTACCTTGGTTTCTGTCTTGAGACCCACAGGGGGCCTACTTTGGCAGGCAATCTGCGCACCCCTCGTAAGGTTTGCAGGGGGCCAGCATAAACAGTTCACCTAGGGTTTCCTCATGAGACCCACAGGGAGCCTACTTACGCAGCCCCCTAGGCTCCCCTTGTGGACCCACAGGGGGCCTACTTGGGCAGCCTACGTGGCTCCCCCTCAAGAGGCTCACAGGGAGTCAACATGGGCAGCCGATCTAGGCTTTCTTCGTGGGGCACTCGGGCGGCCTACTTGGGCAGCCCATTGAGAGATCCTCAGGGTACCCAGTTATGCAGCTTCCATATGCCCCTCTCTTAAGGCCCAGAGGAGGCCCAACTGGCCAACTTTTATGAGCATACTTCGGGGGATCGATAGGCCCCCCAAGGGAAGCTCACGCAGCTTCCCTTGGAGTCGTTCAGTGGAGATTTTGTAGATAATTTCCATTGTCCCGCAACGCTTTCCCCAATTCGCTACGAGATCTGAAACTCCGAGAGGAGGATAGCGGGGCGCGCATGCGCAGTAGTGCAGTCTTCGTTGCGGCGAGCATAGCGAGGAGGGAAGCACAGCCTACGAAAGCTGTCTAATCTTGCCCCAGAAAATGTGGGGCTTGTCGGGGTATTACAGGTTTTATTACAAATTGGGTAATCCTACGCTTTCCGTAAGCGCCTGCTGAAAAATATAAATTGCAGCTTTGTTATTAAATGTGTATATTAGGTGTTCCAATAAAATTGAGTGAGCAAGGCCACCAAATATTTGGCATTCGGCAAGCATAAAATGGAACACAAAATCGTGTACGTTCCTCCTGGTCAGGCAACCCTGATGCATAGCCTACGAGAAAAGTTTTGGGGCAAATTAAGGCGCACGGGAGAAAAACAGAAGGTTTCCAACACATGCTGACCACACAGGAGAGGAGAAGAGTAGAGGAGGAAGAGGCACGGGAATATATTAGGCGGACAATCGAAGAAGCTTTCTCCCAGCTTGAGCAGAGGGGGACAGTGGATAGCGCTGACATCAGCAGTGTAGGGGAAGGGCAAAATTGTGTAACAATGAAGACGACCACAAGGGAATGTGATAAAGCAGAAAGTAAGGTTCCAGCAGGTACAGCGACTGGCCCAGACGACATACCCATGGAACTCATTAAGACGCTAGGAAAAACAAGCAGGCGTGCGATTAATCAAATAATTGTGGGAGGGGAGGTACTTGATGATTGCAAACTAAGTAGAATGAGACTAATATATAAAGGCAGAGGAAACAAAGACAATAATAAGACATATCACCCAATAACGGTAACCAGTGATATACAGATTAGCTACGCAGATTGTAAAGCGGAGAATGGAGGAATGGGCAGAAGATATGCAAAAACTGGGTGAGCTCCAAAACGGATTGCGAAGAGATAGAAGAGTGGAAGATAAATTCTTCGTCGCCACACAATGTATCGAAATTGCGATGAAAAGCCAGCTTCTTTATGGTTAGCTTTTTCGGACATCAAGAGAGCGTACGATAATGTGAGCCAAAAAAAAACTCTGGGGTCAGCTGAAGAAGTATAACTTAGATGCAAATTGGGTAAGGTTTCTTCAGCAGGTGTACACAGACAATAAGATAGTTATAACACGGGAGGCAGAAACTACACAACTCGCAGCAATAAACAGAAGGCTCGGGCAGGGCTGTCCACTGCCACCTCTGCTCTTCATGATACATCTGAGTGAAATGGAAAAGAAATTAGACCAGAGTAACTTAGGTTTTGATGTGAGTTATATGCAAGGAGGGTGACATGTAGTACAGGTAATACCAGGACTGATGTATGCGGACGACATAGAGTACTTACGACAGATAACCAGGATTCGTTACAGAAACTTGTTTGAATATGTGGAGGAAGGGGACACTTATGGTATGAGTTTTAGTAGTGACAAGTCTGGAGTGATTGTGTTTAACGAAGAAAAGAGGGAACCCCTCAGGATACAAGACATTTTAATAGACCATGTAGGAAAGTATAAATATCTGGGAGTCTGGCACATTGAGGGAAGGAAATATCTAGCGGAACATGAGAATAATATACTTAGGAAAGGAAAATAAATTCATCTATTATGACACTAAAGGCGCTATGGAACTATAATAGATGTGAAGTGGTGAGAAGTATATAAAAAGAAGTAATGGTACCAGGACTGTCTTTCGACAATGGGGTGCTGTGCATAAAATCAGAGGTTCAATCACGATTATAAATTTGACAAAGAAGCGTAGGCAGATTGGCACTTGGAGCACATGGAAAGACACCAAATGAGGGAGTACAGGGGGACATGGGCTGTTCGTCTTTTGAGAGCAGGGAGGCAAATAGTAAGGTGAAATTTGAACAAAGATTGACCGAAATGGATGATACGTGGTGGGCACGGACGGTATTGAAGTATTTATACATTAAATGTTTAAACACATAATGAACAAACCGAACCCGAAAGCTTACATTTAACTACCTCCACACTAGAGATGGGACTGAGCGGACTACTTCAGTGGAAAAGAGAGTGAAAGAGACAGAAAACAAAAATGTGGGAGGTAAGAATGCTGTAAAAATCAGCTCTAACAATGTACAGGACACAAAAACAGGACATAACTTATAAGGAAGGAAAATGTGGTTGACAATTTACTGGAAAGTTCTTTACTGTTTGAGGCGAGAACGGGAGTTTTGAGGACGAGGACGTATAGGGCTAAGTTTCAGGAGACAGACACATTATATGATGCCTGCCATAATGAGAGCGAGACACTAGAGCACTTGGTTTTGAAGTGCACTGGGTTTCGCCTTGCCCTCCCTGAAGGGGTACCAGATTTGGCCGGGGCCCTGAGTTTTGCTGGCGACGATGGAAGGACGGAAGAGAAAAGGATTACAGTCACAAAGAGGTGATTAGAAGATTGGCGGAAATTATCTAGAGAAAATTGAATGCTGCACAACTAACTAGCACAGTTGCGGACAAGCGGGGCAGAGAAAGATTGAGACTCCCTCCCGCGTGACTCCGGCCCAAAGTCTCAACCCTGTCCGCCAGTGGGTCCGGTGCTGGGGTAACACCGACAATGTTTGAAAAATTGGCCACTACCTCGCTGGGGGGAAGAGGCAGGGGGTGATGTTTTTTAGTTTTTTTTGCACGATCCCCCAATGGTCATCCTGGTGGTATCCCACACTGCCTGGTGATATGTAGGGCGAGAAAATTGGTTTAAAAGGGCAGGAGGAATCATATGGTTGTCTTTTTAGACTTACGCTAGGTGGCGCAAGCTACTGCCCGTTACAAAGGGTATAGCCATTAACACTGTTAGGGGCGGAAGCTAGCGCCACCTGGGGGTAGAAAAGAACATTCCGACGGGAGGACGAGAGTAAGGACCAAGGTAAGGACCAGTGTTGCCAGGTCTACTGATTTATCAGTAGATCTACTGATTTCGTCCCGGATCTACCGATTCACTGAAAAAAAGGAAAATCTACTGACTTTTTTTTAGTAAACATATTAAAATTTATTATTTGGCCCCTTCGGTTCCCAGGGTCGCCCATCAAAGGAAACTCAATCTCCCAGAATTAAAACCGAAGCACAGGCTAGATGGCCTAGAAGCCCATTCATCTATTCACCCGATTCACCCAGAGCAGGTTCGACGGTGACATCCGGGCCAGAGACATATACGGGGAGAGTTTTGCCAGTCTATGATCTCGCCGCCGTAAAGTCCCTCTCCCAAGTGAATCAATCAGCCTGCGGCCTAGAGCGAGAGCCATGAGCGCATGCGCGTGAACTCTCGGCTGCTCCCAGCTGAGTGGAGAGGGCCGCCATTTTCATTCATTCGCCTGGCAGAATGCATGGGATCGACATCCAAATTTCGGTTCTTTACTTTTATTTGGCAGGCTCTGGCAAGAAAACGATATAATGTTATTCCTCGGTAGCTTAAAAAGGTAGCGAATTAAGTTTCTCAACGTTTGAACGCAAACTTTGAGTCAGGCGAAAAAGAAATAAGCCCGTAGCAGACGACGCGTAGCCTCAACAGTGCTCCGTGCCGACAGCGTTCCGTTAAAAACCATCTACAGGCAGCTTGCAGAGGACAACCATTGGACATTGAGTGCCTGTTCTGCTGTTGCTGTTGGGGGAGGAGAGGGCACTGTCAAGCAGTTTTGTACTGCTTTTTTTCCTCCTCCCTCTCTTCTTGTATGAAGAGGAATAAAGAAACTTGAAACTTGAAATGTAGGCGCGCACTTGCCGGAACGTCTTGTTTTGGTTTCGTTTCAGTAATAGCGGCAGGCGGATGTCGCACTGTCGCCCTCATCTGTTGATCCCAAAAGTGGCTTAGTCTCGATTTCAAAGAATAACCCTAATGCTAAAAAAAATTAAAAAAAAAACGTTTGCGGTGTTGTTTTACTCTGTCCTTCATAAAAAGTTACTCGAGAACTGGTCTTGTTTTTTTTTGTGTGTGTGTGTTTATTACCATGTTATTTGTTACTCTCACTATTTCTTCGAAGTGTGGTTTAATGGAAATAGCAAAACATGGCAAAGCGCAGATTTCGTAGAATCTACTGATTTTTGTGCCAATCTACTGACTTTTGGGGGATCAATCTGCTGACTTTTTTTTTCTCCGTCTGGCCACACTGGTAAGGACTTTCGACGAGGGGCTTTTTCCGTAATGGTGGAGTCGAACAATGACCGCATATTTGTACCCATTTTGTAATACAACGACATCTGTCAAATTAAACCTTTGTTTTGTGCAATCTCCGACTCACATGGCGACGAGGAAACAGAATAACTCCAGCGAGCAACAAGTTCGACAGTCTGACGGCGAAAACAACGCTGCCGACGACGACAGCGCGCGACCAAGGGAGGACCGGCACATGGAGGCAGGCCTTGGCCATGGCGACGGAGGCCATCACGCTGCTACTGGAGCGACAAGCGATGACAAGTGCGACTGCGAATGCACACGACGTGTCGTCACGGCCAGTGCAGATGACGACCATGCCCGACCTCACAAGAACGCTACCCACGAGAACTTCAAAGACTGGAAAACCAGCTTGGAATCGGCGCAAATCCGATGTTCATGGAGCGACGCGGCTGTCCTTGGCGCTCTGATCTCAAGGCTTCGCGGACGCGCAGCGTCGTGGCACCGCCACCGCACCGAAGGAACGAAGATTCAAGCCTGGCAAGCCTGGATCACCGCTTTGCAAGATGAGTTCGACCAACCTTTTCTTTTTTGCCAATGGGTGGACTCCGTAAACGCATGACCTCAACGCGAGGACGAAACGATAACCGACTACATGTATTCGCGACTACAACGGATTCGTCGCGGATCGTACACGTTAACCGATGACGACATCGTCGACTGGCTCGTGCAAGGGGTGCGAACAGACGCTACGAAACCGATGCTAGCGGCATTCCACGATCTTCGCCGAGGCAGCATAAACGAATTGACCCCGTAAGTGATGACGTCACAACAAGGCGTCTGGGTCCAAACAAACCGTTGCTAGGGACGTTGCTATGGACTAATGCATGGAGACTCCACATGAGGCTAGATTTTTGCTTACAAGTAAGTAAATAATTTTTTGTAAGCAATCTAACTTCTTGATATCGAATTATGAAGATGTTCTTGTCGTCTCAGTGTCGTATCGCAACGATGAAAGCCATTTCTGAAGACTTACACTCTGCTTTGCTTTGGTAGCAGACGACACGATAGATTTGCTGGCCTCTGTTGCGGCGGGCGTCTTCATTGAATTGCGTCGGTAAACGAGCGACAAAAACAAGTGCATCACCATGGCCGTAGAGGCCTCCGTAGTGTGCGTTTTTTTTTTTTTTTCTGTGAAGAACCCAGCTTAGTTACGAGGGGTGAAAATGCAGTAAAATCAAACAGATAAGTTACGACGACGACCTAGCTGAAGTGCATTACCGGCGTAGTGCAGGCCAGCATGAGAAACAAATCGCACGCCGTTGAGGTAAGTCGTTTGTTATTATTATTGATGTGGTTGTCAGGTTATTAAAGAATTGCATGTCTATCGCAATTTCGCAGTATTTTGCTTTTTTTCCCCCTTGGTATACATAAAATTCCGTCGATGTGCTCTTTTGGGGAAGATCTCCATCGAACCCGCAATGCGAGTACAATCTGTAATGAACTCACCTCATGTTTTTTATCCAGTTCTTTCGCGCTTTGGGGTCTTGCGGAAATCTGAAGAAACTGCAAGGGTCTTTCACCACGCGATGGTTACAACCAGGTATACGAAGCACCCTCGCATAGCGCAAGTCCGCAAACAAAATTTGGGATCTCTACCGATCGCCTGAAGTGCTTTTCTCACGGGTGCAATGCGATCTTTTAGCAGACGATCATCTCGATCGACGCCCGGACTTTCGATAAACCATGTTTTGCATCGCACCCCACTATGAATTCTTATATGCTTCTGAAACTCATTATATTTCAAACAAATGCGATGTCAGAATATCGTCTTTATTCACACGATTCAAACGACGGCCCCGGTTTGGCCGGCCGGCGTGCGGCAGACGGCATACTTCTTGCATTCGTCGTCTGCTGCAGGCATCTTGAGGACCGGAAGTTGCAGTCGTAAATATTTCAGAAACGAGCGATTACCGGCACACTTCTGTCGAAACATATATGACATTCAAGCTTTCTACATTTGTGATTTTTAGAAGTTTAAATCCTACTCCTGATTTTTGAACGGTCGAGTTTTCGTAGCGAAACCGAGCCACATGTATTCGTCCATAACAACGACCCTAGCAACGATTTGTTTGGACCCATGACGTCACACTTACGGAGTCAATTTCTTCAGTATGTACAGTCGGGAGCACAAAAGTTTGCGGGGCACGGGAGCGCGTGCCGAAATGCATCGCCGCGCCGTCCGACGGCGCGCCGCGGCATTAAAAAGCCGCGCTTTGCGCATGCGCGCCTTTCGTGCTCGCTATTATGTCTCTTTCGCTCGTTTCTTTCCGACGCACTTCTGATAACAGGAGCCGGAGCCAGGGGCGCGAGTTAGCGCTTCGCTGGCTGTCATGCTGCGCGTCTGCTTCAGCGGCCTCAGCCGCCGCGCTTTGTGACGGAGCTCGCGGGGTGGGGTAACCAGGCGTTTTGTCACCCTGCGAGGGTGCTGAGGCAACTGAAGAGGACGCGAGGCATGACAGCCAGTGAAACGGCAACTTGCGCCCCTGGCGCCGAATCCGGTTATCAGGAGTGAGTCGAACAGAAACGAGCGAAAGAGACATGACTGCCAGCATGAAGGGCACGCATGCGCAAAGCGCAGCGTCCTAATGCGGCGGCGTGCGGCGCGGCGATGCATTTCGGCAGGCGCTGCCGTGCCCCGCAAACTTTTGCTCCCGACTGTACGGCAGCTCGATCGACGAGAAACAAGGCCGAACCCCGACACAAACAAGCACGCGAAGCCGATCAACGCCGCAGAGCAGACGGAGAAGACGAAGTTCAAAAATGCCTCAAGCACATACGCGAAGTACGGAAGACTGACGGCTGACACCTGTGCACGATGCAAAGTGCGCGGACACCGAGCGAAAGACTGCGCTCAACCCGACACCCGCACGGAAGAGGAGAAAGCCGCAGCCGCACAACGACATGCAGCAAAACAGTCATCACCGGAGCGCGTCAACAACATTGTTGCAGCACAGTCGAAGGGAAACGTCATCCTTCTGCCAACGAAAATTAACGGAATCGAGATATTGGCTCTGTGGGACACAGGACTCGACTACATCCCTGGTGTCTCTCGCGTTTGCAGAGGAGCACAACTTAGACGTTACGCCAGATGTGAACTGCTTACTCAAGGGACCTTTCGGGGACTCCACAGCACCAGTCGGCGTGACACAAGGACGCATTAACATTGGAACTGCAACTGCCACCATTGAGGTCAAGGTTGTGAAGGACTTACCATACGCAGCTATATTTGGCACGTACTGGCGGGAAAGCATAAGGTATGACTACATCGAGCGATGCGCGAACCGGATCCACACACTGGAATGGATCACAAAGAATGAATCACAAGAGACGACACACAAGGAATCCCTCGGCACGCAAGGTGACCATTCGAGGCATGCAGGCCGCAGTGAGCAAGCCGGACAGGCCACAGCCAGCTGCGGGGCTGTCATTGGAGACACCCAACCAGACGAACGAAGGAGCCCAAAGCTTCCATCACTGAGTGAAGTGAGAAAGAAAATTTTACAAGTGCCCACCAGACTTCAGCGCGACCGAAACAGAGCAGCTGAGATCCGTGCTCGTCGAAAACATCGACGTCTTCGAGAATCCGAGCATCGAGCTAGGATTATGTACGCACGTGGAACATGCAATCGAGCTCGTCGACGAGAGGCCAGTTCGCATGCGGCCGTACTCTACAAGTGAAACGAAGAGAAGGTTTATACGGCAGGAGACTGAAGACTGAATGAAGAAAAGCATCATCCGCCGCTCCAAATCAGCATACGCCTCCCCGGTGATTGTGATCGATCAGCCACACTACGAGTCAACACCAAAAAGGTTGTGTGCCGACTACAGGTTCCTAAATGCAAGACTGCAAAACGAGCGTACCCCATGCCAAGAGTAGACACCCTCGTCCGCAACGTGACGGGATCACGATTCTTGTCGAAGATTGATGTGAAGAAAGCGTTCCTGGACATTCCATTGCGTGAGGAAGATATCGAAAAGGCTGCATTCGTGACTAAGGATGGACACTTTGAGCCGCTGCGCATGCTGGTCGGTCTGTGCACGGCTCCATTCACAATGCAGAGCGTAATGAATGAAGGGCTCCAACCACTGATTGACAAAGGACACGTTCTCGTGTACATGGACGACATCTACGTCTTCACAAACACTGTGGAAGAACACATCAGCATAGTAGACGATGTCCTCAGAACCCTACATCAGCTCAGACTGAGAGTCAATTTCACAAAGTGCACTTTTGCAGCACCCTCCATCAGCTTCCTGGGATTCACGGTTTCCAGAGATGGAGCAGCTATCGACCCACAACGAACTGGCGCCGTATCGCAGTACGGAGCTCCACGATCAAAGACAGGTGTGATCCTTCCTCGGATTGACATCGCACTACCGAAAATACATCAAGGACTACGCAAAGCTTGCACAGGCACTGACGGAACTCACACAGAAAGATGCATTGCTTACCTGGACATCTGAATGCCAAGGAGCCATGGACACGTTGAAACGACGACTAACAGAGGCATCAATACTAGCCAACTTCGACCCCTCGCTTCCAACACAAGTCCATGTCAACGCTTCGTACACGGAATTTCGAGCAGTCCTTTCGCAGCAACAAGGGAACGAGAACGGCATCGTCGAGTACTCCAGTAAGAAGGTTCCAGAATCTGACAGGCACAAGCATTCAACAGATCCTAGAAACAATCGCTGTGCACTGGGCTGTTACAGAGAGGTTTCTCCCCTACCTCCAAGACCTGTAACATTTCAACCTTTTCACCGACAACTGGGCAGTTTCACAGATTATGTCCAAGAAGAACCCGCACAAACGCTTCGCTCGAATTGTTCTTGACTTGATGTCATACAACTTCACATTACGTCACACTGCAGGTAAGACAAATGTTGTGGCAGGCGCGCTCTCTCGACTGCCGGCAACAACACACATGGTTTTCGTCCTCAGAGCTGAAGACAACCAACTGAACCATGCACAAAGAAACGATCCTGCACTCGCCTGGATTATACGGAAGACACAGGAAGAACGACCCGACACGAGCATGCCATATTGACTCGTTGAAAACAGGCTTGTGCATGTGACTCAGGACGGCGAGCAAGAAAGGCACCGCATCGTTGTACCGGAAAGCCTGAAGCAGACCGTCCTTGAGTCGTATCATGACGACGATGGTCATGGGGGCAGCACGAAAACACTGTCAAAAATCCAACGACGCTACTTTTGGGAGACCATGAACCGTGATGTTGAGAACTATGTACGAGGTTGTGACAAGTGTCAAAGGTTCAACGCAAACACGGGAGTGCAAACTGGTTCACTCATCCCACGTATGCCGTCACAGACACCATTTGAGACCATTTCAATAGACCATGTTGGGCCGATCAACTCGCAGGACGCTGTTCGAGGCGGGGCTTAGGCCGCACGTCCGGGAGCTTCCTTGCTCGTGACGACGACCATTCCCCGAAGTGAAGAACCCAGGGGTCCAGTGGAGGTGGGAGAATTGGTAACGTAACGAACGGTTTAATTACATGGTAGCGATACAGTCGTCAAATCCAAGAGAACAAATGGAGCCCTCACGCCCCGCCTTATATAGGGGTCCGTTTTCTCCCTCTCTCTCCGCCAGGGCAGCAGGTGCGACCGCCACGTGCTTTGCAGCTGGGTCCGCCGCGACGTAGTCAGAAATGAGTCATAGCCAAGGTTCTCCGCAGTTAGGCCAGGCCTCTCTCCCCTTCCGGAGCGCACGAACCCACACGCACACACACACACGTCCCGTTGACGTCACGGACGCGTTGAGACACGTTTTGGGCAGCCTTCGACAGGTGGGCGTCAGTCCTGAACACGTCGGGACTCGTTTCGGGACTCTTTTCCGTAGCGTTGAAACTCGGAAGAAGGTTGCCGAAGGTTCCATTCTTAACAGCCCCTCCGGGGCCAGGGAAACCTCGAATGGCCGGTGGTACAATCGCTGGCCTGAAGAGGTGGGCTTGGAGTAGGCCTTGAGAAGACGCTGCAAGCACCAAACAAACTCCCAAACCTCTCAACGGAGGCATCAGCGGAAACGTCCCCCACAACACCACGCCACACCGCAGTCAAACGCTCGGAATTCGCCAAAGACCCGCCAGACTGGATTACGGATTACCAAAATTTGGTACAATTCCGGGTATCGAGACCCCCTGTCGCCAAAAAAAAAACTCATTTTTCCAACGAGGTCACTAAGAACAAAATACAAAAGACAAAACCCTTCGCAATTTGTGAGGTCATTTTGGGCAAAGTGCCCCCACTTTGATCCTCATTCCCGTGGATGACGAAAACCTCTGCTTCCGCGCTCTCTGAAATCGCTTTACTGATCTCAGATTTCTTCATCTTTTGCTCCACCTCCACACCCAATTCTTCACATAAACAGAGTAAATCTGTTCTCAGTAACCTCATTAGATCCATGATCGCTGC
Source organism: Ixodes persulcatus (assembly GCA_013358835.2). Lineage (NCBI taxonomy): Eukaryota > Metazoa > Arthropoda > Arachnida > Ixodida > Ixodidae > Ixodes > Ixodes persulcatus. The sequence goes on from JABSTQ010009146.1 coordinate 775,474, forward strand.
TCTTTAGCTTTGGCTTTGCAATAAAACTTGTCGCGAGGTTGTACACAAACCTAGCGCACGAGTCAAACACTAAGGATTCCCAGCAGTTCAAAATTAATTACCCATAATCTGAAGCCTGGCGAATCTCAAAGCAAAGTCCAAACGCTCACCCGCAGATGTAGCACGATGTCGCATGGTCCGATCCCAACCGCTGCCAACCAGTCGTTCGAGGCGGGGCTTAGGCCGCACGTCCGGGAGCTTCCTTGCTCGTGACGACGACCATTCCCCGAAGTGAAGAACCCAGGGGTCCAGTGGAGGTGGGAGAATTGGTAACGTAACGAACGGTTTAATTACATGGTAGCGATACAGTCGTCAAATCCAAGAGAACAAATGGAGCCCTCACGCCCCGCCTTATATAGGGGTCCGTTTTCTCCCTCTCTCTCCGCCAGGGCAGCAGGTGCGACCGCCACGTGCTTTGCAGCTGGGTCCGCCGCGACGTAGTCAGAAATGAGTCATAGCCAAGGTTCTCCGCAGTTAGGCCAGGCCTCTCTCCCCTTCCGGAGCGCACGAACCCACACGCACACACACACACGTCCCGTTGACGTCACGGACGCGTTGAGACACGTTTTGGGCAGCCTTCGACAGGTGGGCGTCAGTCCTGAACACGTCGGGACTCGTTTCGGGACTCGTTTCCGTAGCGTTGAAACTCGGAAGAAGGTTGCCGAAGGTTCCATTCTTAACAACGCAAACAAGTATACAGCTGTTGACGTGACCATACGTTTCATCGTCACACGTGCTGTGCCAGACAAGTCGACGGAACACGTGCTGCACTTTCTGGACGAAGACATTGAATTTACCTTTGGGACGCCGAACGTTGTTATCACGGACAACGACAGAGTCTTCACGTCACGAGCTGCAACACGTTACTTTACTGAGAAGAGCATTCAGCACCGACTGACTGTACCCTATGCGCCAGACACCAGTGGCCTTGTGGAACGTGCAAACGGCAAGGTTTTATCAGCACTTAGGAAGAACCTGGACGGCAACTTGGACCACTGGAGCGAATACATCAGGGAAACGACGTTCCAGGTGAACAGCCAGCCACACATTGGGCTGCAGACATCGCCTTTTGAACTGCTCTACAACTATGTGCCGCGGAGGCCAGTTGACAACGTCCTTGCAACACCGACAGAGCCACAAGATAGTTCAGCAGCAAAACGAGATGAGACTTGTGCCACGCTATCCGACTACTTGCATAACGTGAAGCGCAAGTATGACGCCAAACATCGACCATCATCTTTCAACGTGGAAGACGAAGTGTGGTACCACAAGGGACTAAGAGAGACAAAGTTGGGACCACTGTATGAAGGACCATACACAATCATCCGAGCGGATAGAGAAACATTCACTATCTCGAGGAATCGGTCCGGGACCCCAGAGACGAGATCTCGCAACTGGACGGCAACTAAAACACGTCCGCGACCAACCGCATTTCTCCGAGGAGCACACTCAAGCCCGCTCGTTTGCCTACGAATCTACGGACACAGAAGAAGCAGGCGAGACGGAAGAAATTCCTTCAACCACGCAAGTTCGCCAAACGCGTCGGAGTGTGCCTCCTACCTGGCAGAGGGACTACGAAACAGAATGAAAAAATCCCCTCGACATTGCGAGGACGCAATGTTTGTGGTCCGGTTGTGTTAGGGGCGGAAGCTACCGCCACCTGGGAGGAGAAAAGAACATTCTGACGGGAGGACGAGAGTAAGGACCCTCGACGAGGGGCTTTTTTCGTAATGGCGGCGTCGCACAATGCCCGCATATTTGTACCCATTTTGTAATCCAACGGCATCTGTCAAATTAAACCTTTGTTTTGTGCAATCCACCGACTAACAACACCCATCCATGCAGCCATCCATCCGAGCTGTCTACGGACTCCAAGCTCTGAAACGATTAATTGACGAAGTGTGTAGGGATTCCCTTGCTGCTACACGTCTCGGAGAATGACACGACGCACTGGTTCAACAATGCGTATTTATTTATTAATTGTCATCACTCCCGCCGCGATCCTAAGAGCCCCCACGCATCCGCTGCAACGTACGGCCTTTTATCACCGGCGGAACACCAGTGGCCAATTGTACTTGGCCCCCTCGCGGTGGAAATGACTAAGGACGAGTTGGCAAGCGGGCCACCTGGTCCAACGCACTGGTTCCACAAATTGCCCACAAGTGTCACTAAGCACACGAGAAAAGTCTCACCAAATCACACAGACGGCCTCATCGGGAGAAATGTATAGAAAAAGGAGAAACAACTTAGGCTACTTTATGGATAAAGGCAAAATTAAAGAAGACAGACATATTAGTTGAATAGACACACTAGGGAAGTCGGGCCAAGTGTGAAAAAAATGTCACTTCCGCAAGTCCGTCGCAGAGGTGAGTGAGTTCACCACTGCGCGCGTGTTGCAGCTTTCACATAAGTGGCGAGTTACGATGACCCTTTCCCACCGCGCGCCACCGCACCATTCACAACACATTGCATCCAACGGTTGGGGCGAGTAAGCGCAGTCGATATTAGAGAGTTTTAGTAGATCGTTCCGATGACTCCGATAACGATACCCGATACTCTGCCTCCGCCTTTGCGCTTACATATATAGTATCGTTATCGGGGGTATCGGAGGTATCGGAACGATCTACTAAAACTCTCTATTGGTCACGGGGAACACAAGCCGTGCCGTATCTGATGGGTACCGAATGCAAAGGTTTGGCAAGACACGGGCCCAGAACAGACGCGCAACCCGTTACTTAAAGGGCCTCTGACACGCCAAAAAAAAATATTTTTTTTTCACGCTAAACGTTGCAATGGCATATCAGGACATTACAAAAAAATTGTTTCACTATAGAGTTGCTTAGTTTTTTTTTATAAAAAAATAGAAATACGAGGCCCAATTCAAAGTTCCCGCCGTGCACTGTGACGTAACAGTGTACCGCAAGGTGTCGGGGCGGTCAGAAAGGAGGCATCGAGCTACGTCACTAAAAGTGGGTTAACCGGAAGTCGCGTGAGTTTCACTCCTCGTGCTCTCCGCGACCGTGCCTAAGACTTTTTTTCTTTTTATTATTCTGCTCTTCGTACGAGCGATCGTAGAAAACGAAGTTTCAGTTCCACTAGCTCTTTATCCCTGCACCGTTGGTTAGTTTGCGTGCTGTAAAATTTGAGGACGAAGAGTCAGTGGATCGACGTGATGGAGGTCAATGATGAAAGCGTTGCGAGTACAAGCCAGTGTACGAGTGCATGCCGTCAGTCCGATAATACAGGGCTATACTGGGCGAAAAACAAGCTGTCAAGTTTTGAAAGAAAAAAAAAATTTAGAACGCTCGCAGAAATTAGGATTGCTAGCATACGACACGCCCGATCGCATTGCTGAAGGTTGAGACACCGAAGTCGTTGAATCATCGGATACTCTCCAGGCTGTAGATGCCTGCCGTCTAAAGAATACGAACTGGTGAGTGTACCAAGTACAAGTAAACGTCGAGCACAAAGTACGTATTTTGTCTTGAGCATGAGTAGAACTTGTTTACTGGGTGCTCATGCGGCCGACGTATGTCTCTCAGAAATGCATGCAGTGTGATCTCTTCAGTTGCTGAAATACCGGGACAGTCCCTCACACAGCACCTTCTAGGCATTGTAGTTGATCATGTCAATTCACTGACTCCGTTTCTTCTACCTTTACAGCAACATTAAGCGATGAAAAGCAAATAAAGGAAACCTTGTCTGCTTGGATCGCTCGTGGAGGTGCGGAGAATAACAAAAATATTAAAAAAATAGTACACGCGCTCGCGGTAAGCACGAGGAGGGATACAACTCACGTGACTTAAGCATGGAAATGTTGGGAAGCTTCCAGCTGAGTACAAAAGTCTCACAAAACTTTTACGCGCCGCCGATAAAAGTGGTCAAAAATTGGCAGAATATCCTCGGCTAGCCCCCATGCGACATCCTGAAATTCCTTCGGAAGCCGAGACAGGATGATGCGGCTTCGGTGGGTTGTCGCGCTCTCGGTTGTTGACAAGGCACCGGTAAGCTGGCGGCAATCAATAGGGCCGCCACACTCGCTGCCGACATGGGTCTGCATCTGCAGTCTGTTTTCGGTGGGGCATGAGTTATGAGAAAGTTAAAAGAATAAAAATTATAGGATCCTCGATTGGTACCGCCTGTATGGGCAGAATCGATTTAAAGCTAATTCAATATAAATTATTTGGATCCTCGGATCAAATAGAAATTTCATCTAAAAGCCATTTAGGACCTGAACTAAGAAAAAATTGGACCTTGCCAAAAAAAAAAAAAACCCAGGAGGAACCGACAGGGAGAAAGGACCCCGCAGAGCCCGACACCAGCCCAACCCCGCGAAGGGGCACAAAAGGGCGACACCAGTAGGTTGACGATGAACAAAGGGCAACAAGCGCGCCCAACAACCACCTCCGGAGTGATATTTGCTTTTCCCCTCCTTTCAAGGAGGAACCCCAATGAAGGGGTCCCCCCTCAGAAGAGGGGAATTTTCGGTGGGACAGCAGTTGAGCGTAAAGGCGCGGAGCAGTCTCGGCACGGGCCCCACTGTTGATGCGCTGTGTCGAATGCAGGTGTCGCATTAGTGGCCATACGAACTAGATGCTGAGATAAGCTGTGGGTGACGAAGGATACTTGAGGACTCGCAGCAGAGTGCAGTCAACCCTAACACTTGCAGTCAACCCTAACAAGTCTCTAGCCATTCCCGAGCTCTGACTGGTCAAGCATATCCAAACTCTACTCTAGAGTTTAAAAACAAAAAAAAAAAGAACTCAGCGTTTACTTATTTCTGGCTAAATGTGGCCGCAAATAAGACAGTCATACTTCGTTTCACCCTATGCCCAAGTGCTGTGATACAGTGATGTTTCGTTATTATGGACACCTCCGTTCCCGTAAAAAATCGTCCATAATGTGAGTTGTCCATAATAACGAGACAAAAATGCATGTATTTTCCCAGTTTGTCCCCGAAAGTGGTGTCCATATAGCGGGGTATCCATATTAACGGGGTCCATATTAACGAGACATGACTGTAGCTATATTTTTCTTTATTCTTTCTTTCTTTCTTGTGTCCAGGAACAGCCGAAGCCTGAATGCTGGTACACACAAAAACACCGTACAAAAAGGAAACACAACAACATTTATCCTAATAAAGCTGAATGTTTAGGGCATTTTTAAAAGAGCGTTCACTGCCAAAAATATCAATCTCCGAGTTAAGTGTATTAAAACTATTTTGAATACGCAACATGGGGGAAAGGGAACAAAGGTTTTGTACATAGAACGTGTTGGGGTTGCGACTGCTCACGCGCGGAACAGATAAAGAGAGCAGAGACACAAGTTCAGAACAACTTAATGTTCCATGCAGAGCTTTGTGCAAAAATACATAATCCCGAAAATTTCGCCGACCTACCAATGTCTGCAAATTCATCCTGTGCAACATTGACTCGTGACAAAAAAAAATCCGGCGACCGTAATAACGGTCGTACACAATGCGTGACAGCTTCCTCTGAACATGCTCTAACCTCTCAGAGCCTGACACACTCAAACAGTTCCAGACAACGGAGCCGAACTCAAGTTTTGAACGCACAATAGAGGTGTAAAGCCTAAAAAGACACGAGGGCTCTTTGAAATCGCGGGTTATTCTCGAAAACAAACCTAAAAGTCGGAAGCATGAACTCACCAAATTTGACACATGTGCGTCAAAACTGAGGGTGGAATCCACATAGACGCCCAAATCCCGCACACAATCAACTCGACTTAATGGGTCATTATTCAGCTTATACGAAAAATTTAGAACACATTTTTTGCGTGATAGAGAAATGACGAGCGTTTTTTTCCTATTTAAACGCAAGTTTTGCATCTCACACCATAACGAGATTGCAGTTATGTCTTTTTGCAAAAGATCGCAATCAGCATCCGATTTGATATGTCTGTAGACCTTAATGTCATCGGCAAACTGGAGCAATTTGGAATTTTTTACACAACAACAAAGGTCATTAACAAAAATATTAAATAGCAAAGGTCCCAGAGTAGAACCCTGGGGAACACCAGAAGGACATATGTATGATCTCGATAACTCACCGCTAACACGGACTCTGTTAATGCGCCCAGTCAAGTATGTTTTGAGCCACAGACATAATGGCAAAGACACTCCATACTCTGACAGTTTGTAAAGTAATAGTTCATGATCCACAAGGTCAAATGCCTTGCTCAAGTCAAAATAAATGGCGTCAACCTGACCACGGTTGGCGACGATAGGACCAACGTAACTGAAATAGTTGGCCAAGTTTGTTTCTACGGACCTAGACTTAATAAAACCATGTTGTGATTCGTTTAAAATTTCTTTAAAATGACTAGAAAGATGCATTTCTACTACGCTCTCAAAAAGCTTTGAAAATGACGACAGTAATGACACAGGTCTATAGTTTGCAACATCTGACGAGTTCCCTGATTTGAAAATTGGCACTACAACTGCTGACTTCCATTTTTCTGGAAAAATGCAATTTTCAAGTGACAAATTAAAAAGGTAAGTCAAGACAGGTACAAAAGCATCCGAACAACCTTTAACAATAAATGACGGTATGGTATCAAAACCGGACGAAAGTTTTGGTTTCAGACGTCTAACGCATTTTTCCACTGTTGCATGATCAATGCTGAAAGGGCCGAGGACGCTATCAGTCTTTGCGAAGTCAGCACCGTTAAGCGTTTGTGTACGTGAGTTTGCAGATTCTGTATCATGAATAAAGACGCTTGAAAAGTATGACGCAAACAACTCGCATACAACAGCGGGGTCGGAGTGAAAACCGGTATCATTCGTCAACGTAACGTTCCTCGCTCCCGTTTCCAGTGCATCTTTTTTATACTTCCAAACCTTGTTAGGATTATTCAGTAATTCATTTTGAGTGTTGTTTTTAAACATTTCTTTATCTCTTTGATAAAGAAACTTTACCTCCGCCCTCGCACTACTAAATTTCGCATACCACATGTCCCCACACTCTTAGTCCGGTAACGGCTAATGAAACGGCTACAGCCTATTTAGGCGTGACATACGGTGGATTTTGGCATGGCAAGAAAGTGACCCTGAAAGTAGCCATGACAGTCCAGCGTTTCCACGTCATCCTAGACCGCTTAGGCGTTACAACATCGTTTATAGCCGTGACATTAAGAGCTCCTCACATCATTGGCGTTACAAGCTCTTTGTCACGCTGATAATGTAACGCCGATAGAACGAGTAACGGCTAAATTCAGAGCACAAAAATAATAAACGTACAATTTCAAAGTTCGGGTCTCGCCGGAGGCAGCGTGTGTTGGCACTGCTACGAGCAGAACAAACCGACAAAGCGCCGGTCCCGGGGCCCGAGCACGGTTGACCTTGAATGTCTGGCGCGGAGGAGTCGGCGACTGGGCGGTTTTTGGACTAACCCACGGCTTCTTTTTTCGCCACGAGAAGGCGCGCAACGGAGTGTCGGACTCGGATTCGCTGCCTCGCCATTGTCTTTGTCCCCGAACTTACGGACCGGAAGGAAGAGTTACGCTGCGTTGTTCCCGTCCGCAGACATTCGTGGCGTAGTGCGCGGCCATTGTCGCCATGAAGGTTGTGACTGTCAGGAGTTTATGAGAGAGACAGGTGGCCCCAGTGGAAGTGGGAACGTTGCATCTCCGTTCGGCTTGTGCTTATACTGTGGTCACGCGCCTGCAAGCCTTGGGCGTCTTGAGTTTTTAGGTGAGCGTTTGGCTGTTTTTAAAATTTACAAATTCTGCCTAAACCCGCCGAAAACTTTGAACCTCGCTGGATTAATTTGAGGCTCCGCAACATCCTTCAGAATCTCCACCTTCTTCAGAGATAGAACGTCGTTTCCTTTTTGCATTCTGTTCACCCTTAAAGACAAAAGGCTTAAGCATCTCATAAATATAAAGAACGAAATTGCCGTGATGTACCCCACTGTCACCACTAATCATGAGATTGAAGCTTTTTTTTTTTTTTTAAACGTCCGCAATAAACTGTTGAAACTCAGTTATTCTCGTTTTCAATTCTTGTTAGTTTATTTCAAGTTGACATACGATTTTTGCATATAGTCTCTTATTTGTGCTCCGACCGCCATAAAGAAACAAGCAATTGCAAGAGTGTGATGTCTTTTTGCTCAAGAAGCGCAAAGCACGCGGGGATAATACTTAGTCATTTGTCCGTTTGCAGTTCGCATTTCGGGTTCGAAAGCGTTTACCGACATCAGTATTTTTGAACAAATTAGACATCGAATGCCGCCGTCTTGCTTTTTAGAAGAGGTATATACGCACAACGGTATTTTTGATTGTAACATCAATCTTCATTCCGACCAATTGGCTATTAGCCGTTGCGAGGGGTCACATGTTTTACGTCAATTTAAGCCTAAAAGTGTCAGCAACGCCTGAACGGCGTCACAAAAGTCACGTCAATATTGGCGTGACTTTTGTAATGCAGATATCTGCGTGACATGTAACGCCGCGAGTAGCCGTTAAAAAAGTGGCACCTTTTCACGCCAAAATAGCCGTTACCGAACTAAAATTGTAACGCCTATACGGCGCCGCAGAAGTCACGTCAATATTGCCGTGACTTTTGTAACGCCAATATCGGCGTGACATGTAACGCCGCGAGTAGCCGTTAAAAAAGAGGCACTTTTTCACGCCAAAATAGCCGTTACCGGACTAAGAGTGCATTGCTACGTTTGTATCGACGATGAAACCGAGATTTTTCTTTCATTTTGCGCTTCAGTTCATATGAAAACCACCATGGATACCTCGGCTGTTTATTTGTCTTAAGCGGAATAAACCGCTGTACACCATCTGTTACAAGCTCGGTAAAAGCGTCACAAGCTGAATTTACGTCAGGGTTAGTTAAAACTGAAGACCAGTCCAGGTTTGCGAAGTGGTGGTAGAGACTTAGATAATTTCCTCGCCTAAAGTCAAACGACAGAGAGTTGCTTGTAGGCTTAAACTGAAAAGGCAACCTTACTGTTGCTAAAAACGGCTCATGCCAAACATCTATTGGAACCATAGAAGGCACCCAAACGTATACAGAAGGGCAAAAGGCGTAATGTCTTGAGAGACTCTACACGTTTGATTAAAGGGACCAGCGGATAAGCACGCGCATAAAGACGGCGAACTCCATGACTTTGCCCTCTCGGCACAGCTTAAAGGGGTCATGAAACGATTTTCCTACTTCTTCTTCCTTAGTTTTAATCCTCAACTCAACAGCGAATTGTGAAATCACGTCGTCGTGACATTCTTCGGCACCGGTGCGATGACTCCTAGCTTCCACCGTGCTTTTTATGCACACCATAGAACTTGTCATTCCCCAGTGACGATAAGTTCCGTCAGGGCACTCATTGGCCACGAACGCGAATCCAAATATTCCTCGACGGATTTATTGTTGACGAGCGCATACGTCCGAGTGACGCAGTTCTCGTGTCCAATGCGTGAGCTGGGCTCGGCTAAAGTCACTGGATCCTGGGAAAGTAACGCCAAGCTCCCCGTGTGGTCGCCATCTTGGTCCGTGAAATGAGCAATTTCTCCTTGACCCCTCCGTTCTTGGTGAGCCGATCTAGATTCGCTGGTGACGGGTAGCTTTATGGAGTCGTTTTTTGTATACCGAGATTTTGCTAACCACACACCGGCGAAACAAGCGTACACCTTCGCACCACCACCAGATGCTGTGTCGGTGCTTGGAGGCACTGAAAAATAAGTTTACTGTCTTGAAATATAGCAAGAAGAACAATATAATTGTAAGAGATCCATGTAGATGGGCATGATTAATAAGTTGATCGCATACAAAGTGCCAAAGACTCTTAAATTGGCGAGGAACGCTTCCAGTACGATGATGCTTCATGGGGATCTTGGCGCGACTGGTTTAGAACGACCCCCTGGAAGCTTCGAAGATTTAAATGGACCAAGATGGCGATTCCCATGGCAACCTAGACCGATTGGCCAATCGCCTTGCGAGGTTTGGGTCGTCTGTATGTTAGTATCCGTTTGTGTCCGGCTAGCAGGTAGGGAAGGCAATGGCGCTACTTTCCCAGGATCCAGTGACTTTAGGCTCGGCTGACGTCAGGTTGGAACCGCTGATGCGCTTTGGGAACCGCGGATGTACCATAGTGAAAAGGCGGAGAGCTTTCGAAGGAAAGAAGATACAAAATAGTCCGCTATATTTTCAAATGTTCATACCGAAAAGCTGGTTGTTGACTTTCTATCCTCTTTCTTTTGGCCAACTAAACGATATGCGAATAGTAAAGTCCCAATTTAAAATCATTTATCCCAGCCCGAAATTCGTTTCATGGCCCCTTTAACTGGCCTCTCAGTTTGTAACGTCGGCCGCGCTCAGACTTAAGCTAAAGCAATGTATCGTCAGGAACGATTTCTGTCGTGTATAATAAAAGTTATACACATGACGTAACTTCACTTCCAAGGGGTCTAACGCTACCTGTAAGCTTGACGCCAAAACTCCTTCTGCGTCTAAGGTCACACCGACGACCTTAAAGGGACAATGAAGGAAATTTCGGATATCTTTTTGGCGATTGAACTGGGTTCCCGGCACGTCTCAGGTCACGTTGCCCAAATTTCAGCCGAAACCGGCGCTTGTGTGCCGCGCAAATCAATTAAACAGTCGCGGTAATAATCGTACCGGGATCAATCGAGGCGACGCCCCGATCATTGCGGGAGAAACCAGCAGAAGCGGAGGTCACGTGACCCTGCGGGGCCTGGAAGCGTGACGTCGCAAGAGACGCGTCACCGATTGGTCGAAACAAGAAACGTGCCCTCGGTCACGCTTTGGTTCGTGGTTTTTATGAACACTGTTCTAATTCCACTTGAATAACCATGAAAACTATAAATCGAACCGAAAATGATAACTAAACCCTAAATAAAACACCATAATCTTTTTTCTCTTTGCTACACTGCACGCGAAACGGGCAACCAGCAACTATTGGCAAACAAAATATATAAAATAAAGAACACGGGACTTTTGGTTCTGGTTTCAGGTGTCGGTGCCGTGTTTACTTGAGGAACACGGCACTCGAGGGATTCTGCATAGCGGTAGTCATGCCAAATTTGTGCGCTGTTGAAGGATGTTCAAACGGTCGACTGAAGAGCCGTAATCGTTCGGGCGCCGCTAGTTTTCACCTCCTCCCAAGCGATGAAGCATTGCGAAGTCTCTGGTTGAACAGCGTTGTCTTGCGCAGAGGTCTCCCGTTCTGTTGGTGTCAGGTCACTGAACGGGAGCCCGAATTCGCTCGCGAGAGCGGCATTGCCGTCCTTGTTGGTCCGACGAAACGACCGCGCCACCGCGCTGCTATAACCCACCGCGGTAACCAGAGTCTCGATGCCCTAAATGCTACCGGTACCAACTATTCACATGTGACGTCACTCCTACGTCACCTCCGTTTTTGGAGGCCCAAAAATGAGAATGCAGATAGTTCAGTTTTGGTTTCTTCAATTCTTTCGTAGGTACAGGAATACGCGTCACAAATGTCTAAAAAAAATTGGGCAGTATGCCAGGTTCCCAAGAAGCCTAAAAACACCATTTAAAAAAATTAAATAAAATCGTCTTTATTGTCCCTTTAAATCGTTCTGACTGCATGTGCATTCGTACTATGTCTATTGAGGTATGAATGGTCAAAAGGCAGCACAGATACGCAGTCTCGTCGTCAAAAACTCTAAGCCTTTTTTTCACGGCGGACATATCACACACAAAAACCGTTACGCCATTATTACCACATTTGATAACAGTGAACAACGCTGAGCCTATGAAAGGTAGACCCCGAGTTGGTGGTGAACATGACAATTGACGCAAAACGGGTTTATGTACAGGGTGTCACAAAAGAAAATTTACACGGTCATTTTTACCGCAAAAATAAACTAGGCATCGCCGAACGCTCATTCTCCGCCCAAAGGTAGAGGTAGAGGTCACAACCAGATGTCAAAGTTTCAGCCCGATCCGATAACTTAATCAAAAATTATAAGTGATTTTCTGAAAATTTCAATGGGAAAATGGCGGCCGACGGAGTTTTCAAACACATGGGGCTCTATGGCACCAGAAACCGAAAACGAGCAAAAGTGGGCTCCATTTTCCCATTGAAATTTTCAGAAAATCACTTATAACTTTTGATTAAGTTATCGGATCGGGCTGAAACTTTGGCATCTGGTTGTGACCTCTACCTCTACTTTTGGGCGGAGAATGAGCGTTCGGCGATGCCTAGTTTATTTTTGCGGTAAAAATGACCGTGTAAATTTTCTTTTGTGACACCCTGTATTTTGTTCTGTTTACCCTCGTCCCTGCAGCTACGTAGTTCACACATCCGGTATGGGCGACGAAAAAAAAAATTAAGAATTACAACTTGGATTGAGTAAAATAGTATAGAACAGGCAAAACAAGAGCGATTGACAGTCGCAATAAAATCGTTAACACCTTCTAAACTTGTTTCACCTCAAAAACCGTAGTAAAACAAGTCCGTCTCCTCCTGGAGCATTACTAATTTCCCCTTTTATGCGGATAATTAAGATATATGTAGGTGAATTTTAGATTAGATTAGAACCTAATCTCGTAAGAACTACTTCGCGCAGCGTATAAACAACGCACAAAACTTGCTTTTTTTAAGGTGAAAACGGGTATAGTTGCGTGGCGAGGGCAAACCGATGTTTTCCCCCGGAAGTTCCACGATTCAAAATGGCGACGACTACACGGAAAAAGGTATATACGGCGAGCAAGGGTTCCAAAGTGCGCCTTTGGCACATCGGAGTACGAGGGGGCACGCGCCAATCAAAGACCAACATAGAAAACGCGTAGGGAACGCGCGATAACGAGGAGCTCGCTTTGTCATTGGTCCAGGTCGGGGGGGAAATAAAAGCACGTGGGCGCGTTTATGGTGTTAAACAAGCACACGAGGTACACAAGGAGCAGACCAACTTGCACGCCGTATAGCCAGTACGAAAAGCAAAGGAGACGGTGGGCAGCCTTGTCCAAAGCAAACTCCGACCGCAGCCGACGCGTGCCAGCACCTCCTAGAGAGTTTTATAAAGCCTGCGCGTTATGTCACGTGACGTCACGTCCGGGAGGCCGGCACGGGCGATGACTGAATGCGAGTGCCGCGTCAGCGTTCGCGTGGGACTATGATAGGCAAACGAGTCCCCAGCGAACGCTGACGCGGCACCCGCATCCAATCAGCGCCCGTGCCGGCCTCCCGGACGTGACGTCACGGGACGTAACGCGCAGGCTTTATAAAACTCTCTAGGAGGTGCTGCGCGTGCACGGTCGGGTAAAGCCAATCAAGCAGTGCCAAAAAAAAAAAAAGCATCGTCATGGCGTTCGTCGTCTATCTGCGTTTGCCGTTACCGGTTGAATCAATCACGCACAATGAATGCCCCGTGACCCTTATTTTCTGTGTGTGATTGGTTCGGCCGATGATCGCAAGCGCGCAGACAACGAGTTCCGCGACAATGCCCTTTCGGAGCCATACTTTATCGCCTCGAATCGTAGCGTCAGTTACGGCCGGACCTAATAGAGAGTTTTAGGGAACCGGAACAAAATACGATCGATAAACAAAAACGATCGATACCTTGGATCGGGCGAGTCGACCGATCGTGTGCCTCTAAACGGCTTTGGGGGAACCGTATTTGCAGACGAGAGCAGACGATCGGTACAGGTCGCGCACCCTGGCAACGGAAACCTGCATTGGCCTCGTTGACAATGTAGATATTTGCGTGTGTTTGTACAAATCGCAGAAACAGAAGTAAATAAAAATCGCATCCTATAAATATAGAGAACCGAAAACAATGTATACCTACTTATAGTTCGTCTCGTTTTTTTACTCGAATGAATGCGCTTCCGTAATACAAAACCTGGCGCTCCGTGGCGTGTCGCCACTGGCACGGCGAAGTTCTAAAATGTTCGTCTGCTAAAGGAGCAGACGAGCTTTCCGACAACAATGGCGCTCGATCTTTTTGACGATGACTTGGAGTTGGCTCTATTCGGCGAAAACAATTTACGAAACGTTCTTTTGTACGACTGTCTGAGCACTAAGAGAAGGCACTTGTTGGCGGCAAGGCATGGACGTTCAACTTGGCGTCGATGGACGAGGAGGACGTCGTACGGCAGTTCAGGTTCACAAAGGAGGATCTGCCCCATCTCCGATTGGCGCTGCGCATCCCGGAGACGTTGACAACCAACGGCTGAATCTGGGTGTCAGGGGCTCGTTTGCCACCGTATTTTTTTTTTTTTTTTTTTCAGTTTACCCGATTTATATCCTCGGGGAATAAAATAGTTCCTCGGTCGTACACGGTAACTTGTTTTGTAAGTCATACGTTCTTCTCAGTGGGCAAGCTTTGGTGTTTGACATCAACCAAATATGATATTTACTCCGACCACGTCCTGATATGCTGAAAAGTCGCCGACAGCAAACTCGATTTGACACACAAATAAGAACACGCTCGCGCGCGCTTATCATCAACATTCGAAGTCGTCTGCCAGCGATCCTGTGTCTTTCCCTCGAGGCCCACTGCAGGGTCGAGTATTAAGAGATTTATGGACAAATAAAACTAGAAATATTAAATCGCGAAGAAAATGCAAAAATAACAGAAATATACTCACTTTCTCAGGTTGAGGCGGTCATTTTTCTTGTACAAAGTTACGAGGAGGTCAATCCGTTCGCTCCTCGCAACGAGTTTTTTTTCGACGCCGCGTTTAAGCCTTTAGGGACGTCATTCTAAAGGACTGGAGTAAAAAAAGATTAGCGCCTAGCACAAAAAAAAAAATAAATAAATAAATAAAGGAAAACCTGTAGCTTTACTGCTGTGCACTTATTAAAACTATCACCCAATATTTAAAGGGCTCGTTTTATAGGATATATGTGATTAGCATTATAACACAAATTTTTAATTCATGCAACATTTTTAAACTAAAAAGTATCCAGAGCCTTGATGCAGAAGGCTGAGATAACCCTCACTCATAAAGCAGCTGTAAAAACGGGTGATTAGTGCTCGAAATGCACATCCCAACGTTTGTATGAAAAAAAAAATTAAAACACGAAAAAAAAACTTAAAATATTTAAAAAAAACTTAAAACATAAAAAAACTTAGAATATGAAAAAAAACTTAAAACATAAAAACTTAAAATATGAAAAAAATCTTAAAATATAAAAAACTTACAACATAAAGAAATTAAAATATAAAACACTTAAAACATAAAAAATGAAAAAAACTTAAAATATGAAAAAAACTTAAAACAAAAAAAACTTAAAATATAAAAAAAAAACTTTAAATATGAAAAAAAAAGGCGTATGGGCCAACCGGATTTGAACTCTCCATAACAACCCCCCTACGAGCTCAAGAAATCGACGCACCAATCCACTGAGCAACTAAGCTTTTTTTTTTTATTTATTTCCGGTTAAGACAAAATGAAAAAGCACACAGTCATTTACACACGTTCAATTTGTTTAAGAGAAAATCAGCCACTTAGCGGCGGTTGTCAGCGCATCAAAATCTTTTTAAACATACCAACTCATCTAGTAGTGGCAACCAATCAGGGGGTTCAGGGAGTGCACGGTATACCACGCGAATATATGCCACACTTTCAATGAAATTTTCTCGTACTGTTTTGGTATTCACATCAGCATTATTAACACACGTTCTTGTTCTCCACAGACTGTGGAGGCCGAGGAGCATGAACATATCGTAGGGGACTCCCCCCTCGTTTTCCAGGGGAAAAAAGCGGATGCCGTGCGCAGTTAAAGGTAGATCCTTCTTCAGCGTGCGCTGAAGAATGTCCCAATGAAACACGGCGTCCCAACACTCAATAAATGCGTGCTCTATCGTCTCGGGTTTCTTGCAGAGGATACAATTCACTGACCACGGTACAAATATACCTTTCTGTTCTTGCCACGTTTTTACAGGGAGTACGCCGCAATGCAATTTAAAGAAAAACGATTTCACCGAAGATTTGATTGGCATTTTCTTCACCCTTTTAAGCACATCTAGCCCTGGACGTTCACAGTATAATGACCTATAGAGAGGTATTGGCAACAGTACATCTATTAAATCTTTATACAATCGTTTTCGGGTAACTGAACTAAGATACTCTAAGGAAAAGCGCACCTTGAGTATTCTGAAAGAAAGCACAACTTCACGCAAATAACCTTGTACACTGGAGCGCATTTGATTACTAGACGACACCACAAACTCGGGGAGTGCATACTGCAGTCGCACTTGCATAACAGTGCGCAAAAATAAATCTTTCTGATCGCGTAAAAACATGAACCTAGACACAATTTGTCGTAGAAACAAATGAGACAATCCTAGACCACCATTACCAACAGATCGGAACAAATTGGTACGAGCAGACCGCTCCCAGCTCGAATTCCAGATGAAAACAGCGAAAACTCTGTGCAGTCTCTGCACGTTGAGGCGCGGCATACTCAGCACTTGCAAAATGTACCAAATTCTTGCAGTTAAAAATAAATTACATACGGTTGCGCGTGCAAACATGGAGAAGTCTCTACCCCTCCAGCTCTCCACTTTGGCCTTAGCCCTCTCCGTCTCTTCACTCCATAGTTGCTTACTGTCCCGGTAGTGCTGGAGTGGCACCCCGAGGTACTTCTCGGGTAAATTTGTCCACTGTACATTCACAAAATTATCGGGTGCAGTGCCCCAATTACCAGTTGATAGCACTACCCGTTTTCTTACAGAAGGAGGAAGCAGTGCTGATTACCTCACGAACGCTGTCTTGGTCGACACAAAAAACAGCAACGTCGTCTGCATAAGAAAGCACTTTTACTTCGCAAGAGTGTAACCTAAAACCATGTATACTATCATGGTCAATCAGTTTTAAACAAAATGGTTCCAAGTAAATTGCAAACAGCAAGGGAGACAGTGGACATCCTTGCCTTACAGAAGATTGGACCTGCACACTTTCACTGACGTTCTTATTTACAATGACGGACATTGAACAGCTTGCGTACACCATTTTTAAACCGTCTAATATCACAGACCCTACATTAGCGTGCTCCAAAATACGAAAAAGAACTTCATGCGACACACGATCGAATGCTTTCTCTTTCTTTCTTTGGCGGCAGCGGCAGCGAACTGTCGACACGTCTGCTGAATCTCTGCTTCTGTATTTTGCAGCTGCCAAAGCCTGGTGGCCCACGAGTTATAAGTCCTCCAGGGCCTGGTTACCGTGTGACATCTCTTCAAGTTGTCAAGTCAAACCGAACATCTTCAATTTTCATCGCGGGAGCCAAGTGGACAGGCTGTTCTGTGCAGCAAAATCGCCCACGACATCAGCGACGCCAGTGACATCACTCATCGCTAAAAGTTTCTACGGGGCGTTTCTTTCGCATTTGGCGGCAGCGGCAGCGAACTGTCGACACGTCTGCTGAATCTCTGCTTCTGTATTTGCAGCTGCCAAAGCCTGGTGGCCCACGAGTTATAATTTACAATGACGGACATTGAACAGCTTGCGTACACCATTTTTAAACCGTCTAATATCACAGACCCTACATTAGCGTGCTCCAAAATACGAAAAAGAACTTCATGCGACACACGATCGAATGCTTTCTCTTTCTTTCTTTGGCGGCAGCGGCAGCGAACTGTCGACACGTCTGCTGAATCTCTGCTTCTGTATTTTGCAGCTGCCAAAGCCTGGTGGCCCACGAGTTATAAGTCCTCCAGGGCCTGGTTACCGTGTGACATCTCTTCAAGTTGTCAAGTCAAACCGAACATTTTCAATTTTCATCGCGGGAGCCAAGTGGACAGGCTGTTCTGTGCAGCAAAATCGCCCACGACATCAGCGACGCCAGTGACATCACTCATCGCTAAAAGTTTCTACGGGGCGTTTCTTCGCATTTGGCGGCAGCGGCAGCGAACTGTCGACACGTCTGCTGAATCTCTGCTTCTGTATTTTGCAGCTGCCAAAGCCTGGTGGCCCACGAGTTATAAGTCCTCCAGGGCCTGGTTACCGTGTGACATCTCTTCAAGTTGTCAAGTCAAACCGAACATTTCAATTTTCATCGCGGGAGCCAAGTGGACAGGCTGTTCTGTGCAGCAAAATCGCCCACGACATCAGCGACGCCAGTGACATCACTCATCGCTAAAAGTTTCTACGGGGCGTTTCTTCGCATTTGGCGGCAGCGGCAGCGAACTGTCGACACGTCTGCTGAATCTCTGCTTCTGTATTTTGCAGGTTGGTTGAAATCTTTTTTATAATTTTATGTTAGTGTTACTCTCTCTGCCGCTGCTGCCAAAGTGCGGTGCCTGATAGTGTACCCTCGGTTTATGCATTTGTCATGTCACGGTGCTGCGTATGCCGGTTATCTGTTCCCGATAATGGCCCATCGATCAGTTGCAATGAATGTAAATTTACGTTTCATTTCGGCACTTGTTCTGGTGAAACCGAAGAAGCGCTCAAAGTGAAACCTGAGGATTTTGGGAAAACGTGGAAATGTGAAGCGTGTAGGGGGGTAAAAGGGAGGTACAATGAAGCAAAAGCGCAAAAATCGGAGGTAGACTTCTCATTACTGCTGCTGGGAATAAGTAACAAGCTTGACTCGCTCATGACCTTGCCCAGTGTGATCGGAGCGATTGAGAAGTCTGTACAGGTACTCTCGGATACGTTTGACGACTTCCAACGGCGATTACTTGAACAGGAAAAATCCACTAAGGAGCTGACGAAACGAGTAAATCTGCTGGAGAGCGGTGGCTCACCCAATAAACTTGCTCAAATTAGGCAAGATTTGGATAATCTTGAGTGGCATAGTCGTCGCTTGAACGTCGAAATTCATGGCATCCCAGAAACACAAAATGAGGACTTGATGAACAAAATAAATGAACTGGCAAAAAAGCTAGATGTGCCGCCTGTGGCCCGAAGTGACATTTCAGCTTTGCATAGACTTCCAGCAAAACCGGGCGAAAATCGAGGAGTCATTGTTCGTTTCACAAGTCAGGAGCTTCGCGATACTTGGCTCCTAAAGAGGCAGGCACTCAAGAAAGGAAAAGAAAACATATACATTTGTGAAAATATGACACGACTCTCCCGCACTCTTCTCTCAGCAACAAAGGAATGGGCGCAGAAGTCGGGCTACGCGTTTGTTTGGCACGCGAACGGGAAAGTTTTAGTTCGAAAACAGAACGGTGACCGAGCAGTGGTCGTTCGCGGTGAGGAGGATCTTGCCAGGCTAAAGTAAATCACAGGACGTATCATCTGAACACTGTTATCTTCTATGTCAAACTTTTCTCGTGACATTGCATCTTTGAAGAGGCCATATCTTTCACTTTTTCACTTAAACGCCAGAAGCTTACGAAATAAAATCGATGAGGTGAACTTGTTCTTATCCGAACTCAACCATCGTTTTGACATTATCTGTTTTTGTGAGACGTGGTTTTTATCTGATGATTGTGTTGCGCTAGATGGCTACGATTGTGTGTCTGCATGCCGCTCAAAAAAGAGTGGTGGTGGGGTTGCTATTTATATTCGTTCAGAGCTCTCATATAACGTACTTTCCGAACACAGAATTGTAGATGACAACTTTGAGTGTGTTGCAGTACAGTGCTGTGACATCTTGTTTGCTCTTTTGTACCGCCCTCCATCAGGATCCGTGAGTGATTTCCTTCATTTCTCAGAAACGTTACTTGATCTAAGCGTATCGCTAAAGTTACAAGCTGTCTTGGTTGGAGATCTAAACATTAATGCTTGCATGGACAATGTATCTTACACGCGTTTACAAGAAATATTTGAATCGTATGGCTGCACAAACACAATAAATGTACCGACTAGAATTACTTCGACAACAGAAACCACTCTTGACCTTTGTATAACAAATCTTCCTACTGATGATTTGAGATCAGGCACATTAATGTGCGATCTAAGTGACCACTTACCAATATACTGTCTTCTGCCTTGTAAGCAGCCACGTGGTTATAAACAAGAAGCGTTAGTTAGAGATTGTTCTAAACGAAATATTCAGCGGTTTAAGGATTTTATCTCGTGTCAAGATTGGAGTATTGTTTTGAGAGAAAACGATGCAGACAGGGCATATGACGTTTTTCTATCCCAATTTATTTCCGTATATAACACATGTTTTCCCTTAAAGGTGCGAAAGAAACATAAGAAAACTCGAAAGCCATGGATATCTAGCGAATTATATCAAAGGATTAAAAACCGGAACAAGCTGTATCAAATATTTTTAAAAACAAGGAGTGAAAATGACCTTTGCATATTTAAAAAAGTACGAAATAAACTAAACACTGATATTAAAAAATCAAAATGTGAATACTACATGCAAAAGTTTTCGGAAGTTATGGGGAATCCCCGCTTGATGTGGAAAACAGTAAATGAGTTAACTTCTAAAAACGCCTCGCAAAAAAAAGTGCCATTTTACGATGAGGCGCTATCGGAAGAGCAGATAGCAAACCGGTTTAACGCCCACTTTGTTACTGTTGGTGCTCCTTTAAATGACCGCGTAGATATACCATGTGAACAGTTCATAAGGACAAATTGCCTACATTCTCTTTTCTTATATCCGACTGATCAGTGTGAAATTATAGACTTAATTAGGGCACTAAAAGATGACTGCGCTTCCGGTACTGATGACATCAAGCCTAGACCTTTAAAGGCCGTTTGTGAAGAAATCAGCTTTCCTCTGGCTCACGTTTGTAACCTCATTCTATCTACAGGCGTCTTCCCGGACAAAATGAAACATGCACGTGTGGCTGTAATACACAAAGGTGGACTAGTTAATGATCTAAACAACTATAGACCTATTTCTGTGCTTTCAGTTTTTTCGAAGGTGGCTGAAAATATTATAAACAAACGACTTGTTAAATTTTTGACTTCGAATAATATTCTAGTAAAGGAACAATTCGGTTTTCAGAAAAATAAGTCACCAGAAGTTGCACTGCTTGGAATAAAAGAACAAATCCTTGAGAATATAGAACAAAAAGTATATACGCTAGGCATATTCCTTGACCTTAAAAAAGCATTCGATTGCGTTCAACATGACATACTCTTAAAGAAACTTCAGTTCTACGGAGTCCGCGGTGTTGCGTTATTATTATTTAAAAACTATCTCGCGTCCAGAACACAGTATGTAACCATAAACGGAGTAAAATCAGACCTTCAACAAATCAGATATGGAGTCCCCCAGGGATCTATTCTTGGACCTATACTATTTTTGTTATATATCAACGACATTGTAAACATACATGGTAGTTCAAATATAGTATTATATGCAGATGATACAAATATTTTCTTCTCCGGTGTAGACATACACGATCTCTTTGGAAGGGCAAAAAAATGGTTGAAGGGGTTAGACATGTGGCTTAAATCAAATAAACTTTATTTAAACGTAGACAAAACTAAGTACTTACTATTTAAACCGAAAGGAATGACATTACCGTCAAATTTTAAATTAGAATTCCAGGACTCTTTCATTCAGCAGTCTTCAACAATTCGATTCTTGGGAGTTCTATTCCACGAAAACTTATCATGGACACCCCATATTGATTCGCTCATAGGAAATCTTTGTCGAGCTGTTGGTCTTTTGAATAGATTAAGATATTATCTCCCCCAAAAAGCTAAACGTCAAATTTATTTTGCCCTCATACACTCCCGTATAAGTTATTGTCTATTAGTGTGGTCTAGTACGTCCCAAACAAACTTAGATCGTCTCTTATCTATACAAAAGCGAGCATTACGAGCAATTGGAAACATAGATTTTTTTAGGAATGCCACACCATACTTTAGAGCATACCAAATATTAAACTTAAGAGATCTACAAAAATATAAACTGTCCCTCGAGATTTGGCGGCAGTTTCATACTGACAAATTGTTGTTCCATGCAAAGTACCCCGTGAAAATAGGGCCGTACAATTTAAGACAAAACGTAATAATGAAATCTCGTTCACGGACAAATTATGGAGATCAGAAGCTAAGTTTTCAGATACCAGATTTTTTGAACCAACACCCAACTATTTTAGACTTTCTAAATATTGCCAGGTCACCCCTTAGTTATAAGAAAAGTGTGAAAGAAATTTTATTTACGGATGAATAAAAAAATGAAGGATATGTCCTAAACTTCTTGAATGATAAATGCATGTGATAGCACAAAAAAGTTTTTTTTTTTTTTTTTAATATTTGTTGAAGAAAAATGTAATATTATAGATAATTGGCCCATCTTTGTTCGCACACCACTGGTTGTTTCTTATTTGTCTTCTTTAGTGTTTGTTTTTTATTGTATAGCAGTGAAAGCATGTCACTCTTGTTTTGTTTTGCTACCGCTGTTGCCAAAAAGGGCGGCGTGGCCTCGTCAGGCACTTCAAAGTGCCTTTAGCCATGTCCCCCGAGACATTCTGTAAGTTTTGTCTCAAATAAACTTATACAAACAAAAAAGGTCTAGCTGCAACATAGCAACTCGTCTGTCAAAGGCATCGCAATATTCTAGAATGCTCCTTACTATATGTATGTTGGTTAAAATGGTGCGGCCTTTAATACCGCAGGTCTGATGCGCTCCCACAAGGTCTTTTATAACATTTTGCAAACGTCTAGCCAGGACTTTTGTGTAAATTTTGTAGTCGACATTGGTCAGACTTATTGGCCTGTAAGAGGAAACAGACAATAGCTTTACGGGGTCATCGACCTTTGGAATGAGGACAACGTGGCTTTTCAAAAAAGATGGCGGTAACTTATTTATACAATACGCTTCTGTGAGCACCTCGTACAAAGCGTCCGCTGCCTCCCTTTTAAATGTTTTATAAAATTCGGCACTGAGACCATCCGGCCCGGGCGTTTTTCCCGCAGTTAATTCATCTATGGCGTCTTCAAGCTCGCGAACACTGATCGGCGATTCTAAATTTTCTCGAACATTCTCTTCAAGCGTGGGCATAAGCGACAAAAACTCAGCGTCAAAACCGTCATCTTTGGGTAGGCTGTGACCCATCAAATCGTTATAATATTCAACGAACGCTCGCTCAATCGTTTTCTTATCGCGAGTTATCGTATTTCCGTAGCGAATTTCTTTTATCTCGTTTCGCTGCGCATACCTTTTCTCGTCGTTGAGTGCTCGCTTCGAAGGTCTTTCGCCCAACCATAGCCTCTGGGACCGCGCACGCACAATAGCCCCTCTATATCTTTCACAGTCGATTACTTCAAGTTGGTTCTTGATATCCCTTATTTCTCGTACACACTCACCCGGTTTCGCGCTTTCTTCGATTAAAAACAAATTCAATTGACGGCGTAGCTCTTTTTCCTTCTTCTGTTTTTGATAGTTAAGGGTGGTGCTCCTTTCAATTGCGTTAATTTTTACTTCTTCTTTGAAAAGTTCCCACCTAGCACCCCACATTGTCTTCTCGTCTTCGTAAAATTTCCTAAATAAATCATCTACGTTAGCTTTAAAAGCGTCATCCTTCATGAGGCTACTGTTCATTTTCCATAGCGACCATTCCCATCTTGACTTTTTAAATTTTTTACCGAGGGTGAACATAACTAACGCATGATCGCTAAAAGAAACCGGTTGAACGGAGGAATTGTCGCACAGCGGGACAAGACTAAGAGAAACGTAAGCCCTGTCAAGTCGAGCATGACTAAGGCCCTGAAAGTGGGTGAAATGAACGCAACTTTTGGCGGTGACGTTTGCGACGTCCTCTAACGCATTTTCAGCGACAATGTCATTCAGATAAAGAGCACTTGAGTCGCGAACCCGGGTTTCATTAGCACGGTCCTCTGGTGCGCAGACGCAATTGAAATCTCCAAGAAAAATAACAACTCTTTCACCTTTAAGGAACTCAGTCAGTCCCTCGAAAGTCTATACCTGAAAAAGAAAAATCGCAGAACACAAAACGGCCAGACGCACATGAAACCATGGCCGTCTCAACGACGCCTAGAGACCGGCGGAAAAACAAACAGCAACCTCTGGAAGTTCCAACAGCGTGTGAGACACAAACATTGAAAAGAGTTCGAAACGGTTGCACCATGCGGTCCGTCTGCTCCAGGCTTTCAATCTTTGTTTCCTGCACGGCCACGATGTCGATCTCGTTCTCAGCTAATAGGCGACTAAGTTGATATTGCCGGCGTCTCGCCGCAAGCCCACGGACGTTGATCGTGGCGACACGGAAAGGAGCTTCTACATCGCCGCCATTCAGAGAGAGAGGGTCCTCATGGTGCTTACCTCGGGTCTTGCGCCCGTCTGTTCCGACAAAGCTCGATGTTGGCTTCCGCACTTTGCTTGCACAGACTCCGAGGCCCCCGTCGAACTCCGGCGTATGCTATCACGGGGGTGGCTTGGCTGCCGCTTTGTCGTCCACAGTTGCAATCGCATTGACTGTGGACCGTCGCATCCAGATAGGGCCCGTCTTTGACGGCGGCTCTTCCTGCTCCGAATCCGTGGGGCCTGCGACGTTTTCCTCCCTCGTCCTTTTCGCCGTTTTCTCTGCGTCGTCCATGTTGACGTCGACTGCCGGCTGGCTGTTGACTGTATCGGTGATGATGCCCTCCCCACCGGACAGTGTAGGTGCCTCTGTCGCCACCATTTCCTGCTGCCCAGCGTGCACCATCTCGCCAGTATTTGGCGACGCCTCATTCGTGTTCGTCTCCGCCGCGTTCTCGGACGCAGGAAGAACGTTCGCTAGAGGGCTTCTTTTGACTGTAGAGCCCGCGGCAGCCTCCTCCGCGTCGTCCTCGTCCATAAGGAGCTCGGATTTCTCCAGGCCCCCCACAGGCGCAGCAGCCGCCGCGTACGTTCGGACGCAGTGAGCGCCCTCGTGGCCGAAACGACGGCAGACGTTGCATCGTGGGACACGACACTCCTTGCGGATGTGCCCCGTCTGCTGGCACCGGAGGCAAAGCGGAGCTCTTCCAGGCACGACGACAAGGGCTAGCTCTCCGCCCAATCGCAACTGGTGCGGGATGTCGTCGCAGGTGATGCCCGCCTTGAGCCGAAGTACCGCCGTGCGCGTCATGGTGCCGACGCTCTGGCAGCCGTCGACACGCCACTTTTCTCTGGCCACTTCGATGACCTTGCCGTAAGGCGCCAGGGCCTCTCTCACACCACCGTCGGCGACGCTAAAGAGAAGCCAATGAAGCTTGACGCGAACGTCCTGGTGGCTGGGGTCGATAACGATGCATCGGCGACCCTTGACCGTCAGCTCCGTCGTTGCCAGCATTTTCTTTTTGCCTTCGTCATTCTTAAACGTTACTGCCCACACGTGATTCATCTGGTAGGCCCCGAGGGCCAAGACCTCGGGAAGCAAAGCCAGACGAATCAACGCGTCGTGAAAGTCCTCGACGCGGTACGGCCGCCCCTTCACGTCCGCATGAAGAAAAACGGTGTTTAAAACCACTGACCCTGATGGCAAAGGAGGCAGGATGACGTTGTAGTCCTGGGTAGGGTGCCTCAATGTCCTTCTGTTTAGGGTGATGCCACCCTTTGTAGTACCCGACGCCGACAGCACGCGCCCACGGGTAAAATACAAAGAAATCGACGAAAACAAAATGTCGCCATAGCACAGTCAGCGCCACAAGCGCGTGCAAGGACACGCTCTTTCACGCGCTTCTGAACAAAAAATAAAAATAAAAGTGTGGGACAAAATGGCCAGATGTCTCCACCCTAAGCAAAGCGCACATGAAGGCACCCTAGTCCTGGGTGTTGTCTTCAGCCCTGTTACCGCGGCCGGCGAGGGCCGCTGAAACCGCTCCACGGGAGCTCATGATGCCACGTCCGCTCGCTTCGGCGTTCGAAAATGGAATCACTGAGCAACTAAGCAGACGATTTTCGCTTTTGCTAAACATTTATTTATCCCTATGAACGATGTCCTATTGCGTTTTGTTTTGTATTCTTTTTCTTATTTGCTGACTGCAACTTTATGCACTTGCTGTCACATATGGCGCTCCTGCCAGGCACTACCACGAGTTATTTTATTCATGTTTGAAGCCACGGCACGCTCTCTCCGCCAGCGAAACAGCCGTTTTGCTAACCAAGCGAGACTGTCCATGTCGGCCATTGCTCGTGCCGGTCGTGCCTTACGGTTCGACCACCACATTACGGTAAGATTGCAGAAGACAAGCGCATGCGCAATTCGTACCGGAGGGCCCATCGTACCGTATCGGATGTGCAAAAACGGTTCCCTAAAACTCTCTAATAGGAAGTTTTAGGGAACCGTTTTTTGCACATCCGATACGGTACGGTGGGCCCTCCGGAACGAACTGCGCATGCGCTACCACAGAAGACTCGCACATGCGCAGTTCGTGTACCGGAGGGCTCATCGTATACCGTATCGGATGTGCAAACACGGTTCCCTAAAACTCCCTAATGTGAAACGGCGTAGACGAGAGGTCTGAGACATATCGCACCGTTTAAAATGAGCTTAGCACGCTGAGGAAAACATGGTTGCCACAAAGAAGAAAAGAAAAAGACACCTCCGGAAATTGGTAACAGTCGGGTAGATCTAACAAAGTTAAATAAATTTTCTTAAGTCTAAAGTAAAAAAAAAAAATCTTTAACGTTGCGTGTGTGGGAAAAGAACGACGGACGTCAAGTAAGCGCTAATGCGTCATACACTAAACGATGCAACTGCAGGAGACTGATTCTCATGTACAAGGGACGATAAACAATCGTGTGCACGTCGTGATAATGGACGCAGGACTACTTAGTTATCATTACTGACTAATGTATCGGACGCCACAAACTATGGTAAAGGAAACTCTGCAGCACAAGATTTAGGTGTCGAGATCATTACGGCGAATTCGAATGAGGCAACGAAATGACCTAGTTCTAACGCATTCGTGAAGACTTCGAAAATAAGATTCGAAGCACAGGCCAATAAGTTCGGTAAAAGTGTGCCGGTGCTCCGTCAGGGCCCGCCGCCGTCCCTGGTTTGCTGTGGCTGACCACTATTGGCGACGTGCGTGATCGAAAGCGTCACCGTGGTCGGCCTGCCACGATTGGCCGAATGCTATGACGTCAGCAAAGGATTTCTCATCGATGGAAATAAGAGTAATGTAAGAACTTCCATTTTGACGCTGTTTGCAGTGTTGCTTTAAGAGTGCTATGGTGTCAAGCTTCTGCCTTAATGATTACAAACACCACCGAACTTGTTCGCAAGGTAATGACGTCATGAGAGGAAACCATAGGAGGGCGCCACCAAAACATCTCGCCTCCAATACGAGAAAAATAAATTGCTGTGTGTAAGTTTGGTATTTTAGCTGTAGATGAGAAATTTAGCCAGTGCTGTACAACCACTAGCCTGGGGGCCGTTAACGTGTACCACGCAGTAGTGACAAATGATCGCACGCTGGTACGATGCATGCTCATCCACATCGAAACGGGAAGGGGCAATGAACCTATTGCTAAATTAACCAAGCATCAAGGAGAATGCTGGGAATGTAGGTACACGCGCAGCATGCGCTCTCCTTCCCCGTATAAAATATTCCAAGTAAATAACCAAAATAAGGCGTTGACGAATGCGCGTGCAAGATGCCATTTGTTTTAGGCGTTTGCTTTAGAACAGTGACACCCGCAGACACCAGCACGTGCGGCGTGTGTAACTACCACTCGCAGTATGCTCCTTGGGTAATTTAGCAAAAGGTCTATAGACCTATTGCTAAATTACTCAAGCATCAAAGAGAACGCAGGGAATGATGTTTACGCGCCGCACGTGCTGGGGTCAGCGGTAGTAACTTTTCCCTGCATTCTCCTTGATGCTTGGGTAATTTAGCAATAGGTCTATTGGCAGAGGTGGGGATTGAACCGAGAATTTCTGGGTTCCGCAGCGCGAGCTTTCGCTCCAGGTGCTTCGAGCTGTTGTGAGCTACTCAAGCCCACCACTTCCAGAGCCGTTTATTGAGAGAGTTTGGCCATACATTGGTTTGAATAGGCGAGCATCTCGGGCCAACCACAGGCCGCGAAACAGCCCCTAGCGGTGGTCGCGTGCTCTAAATTTGTGCCACGACTATACTTCGTTTCACCTTATGTGCGAGCGAAGGCAAAACTGGAAGCGCGAGCACGGAAGCTCCGTGCGTTCAGGCTTTGCTCGAGCGCGCGAGCTGGGGAGAAATGCAAAAAGCGCTGGTCTCGCGCTTCTAGCTTTGGCTTCGCTCGCAGGTAAAGTGAAACGAAGTATAATTTGAGCCGTGCCGAGCGGAACTCCGCGTCTCAAGACGCTCGCGCACCCCACCCTTTGCACTGCTTTCTTTCAGCCAGTCTCAGGACGCTGTTCTAGCAGTGCAGACAAAGGCATGGGCACGAACGCGTGGCTTTGGAAAGTGCCTCCTATGCACGAGGTCTCGTACAAACAATAGCGTTTCGCTGAGCTAGGCCCACGCGCCTGTGCCTTTGTCTTCACTGTCGACATTTGTGAGATGGAGTAGAGGTCTCCTGATTGGTCGACGCTGTGTCACAAAGTTAGTTTACGCTCTAAGCGTGGGGGGAATATTCGGCGCTGGCGGCGGCCTTTGCTCCGCCTATTGTCCAAACTCTCCTAATATACGGCTCTGACCACTTCATGAAAATCTACCGCAATCACAGGCTCGTAATAAAAAAAGAAAAGAGGACTTACGTTGCGATGAAGTGCGAGACACGAGTCTCGTGAAGCTCGAGGTTAAGAACGCTGAGAGCCTTCATGGTAAACAGGCGCTAGCTAGCGCACACCAGCTCAGAGCACGTGGAGCGAAAGCTCGTGCTGCAGAACCCAGGGATCCTTTCGATCTGGATGAGCATCGTACCGGCGTGTGGTCGTGTATCATTACTGCGTGGTGCACGTTAAAGACCCCAGGCTAGCGGTTGTAATGCACTGGCTAAATTGCTCATCTACAGCGAGTGACTCGTCGCAACTTTGAAATGGCTGACCAACTACACGCTGTATAAATATCCACACAACCCCAATTATTAAAAAGACGCTAGTTGTTTTTTCATCTCCTCCCTTAAAGGGATACTTCAACGAAAGTTGAAATTTGCCCGTCGTGTTCAAAAAGAGGTTAAATATGATCCACAATATCCGTAAATGACAATCGCACGTTTGTATTTTGATCCTGGTGGCTGTATTTTTCGTTATAAACGGCCC
Organism: Ixodes persulcatus; assembly: GCA_013358835.2. Taxonomy (NCBI): domain Eukaryota; kingdom Metazoa; phylum Arthropoda; class Arachnida; order Ixodida; family Ixodidae; genus Ixodes; species Ixodes persulcatus. The sequence continues at coordinate 804,568 of JABSTQ010009146.1, forward strand.
ACTCTGGCAAGCGCTCGGAGAACAGCCAGCGGAGACCACGTGACATCCAACACAATCGTGACGTAGTTCGTCTCGGGACGAGCAAAGCTACGACGAGACCATGGGCGAGGCTCACGTCGAGAGGATAGCCTAGTCGTTCCAGCCACCGAAGCGGCTGCTTTTGTACGAATTTTGAGTGACGGGTTAATCTTCTTTAATCTTGTAGAGGAACAATCGCGACTTCTGGGTCACACAAAGGGGATTCTCGGGAAGAGGGGAGTTCCTCCTTCCACCTCTTCACTCGTAGTGCCCGGAGGCGAGACAAACGTCGTCACTATCTGCCAAGGTTCCTAGACGGTCATTACAAACGAGACGTTAGCGACATCTACCAGGTGCTCTTTGCTAATCGTTTAATTCGTTTTAAAATTCCTTTTTGTGTCTTTGTTAACTGGATATTGGTGTGTCCGATGTGATACTGCTTTTTTGAACACATATAGACCAAAAAACAAGTGTCGAAATTTCGTTGTAGTACCCCTTTAAATTATTGGGGTAGGACTCTGTCCTTCCTTCCACGGAGGACTCTCCGCAGAGCCCTGCTACCACAACCGCTAAAATGGTTGGTGGGCCTGCAAAAGTCGATGAACTCTGCAGAAAAGTAAAAGGTTGTCAAGTAAACAGAGCCACAGAGCAATCACAAAATCCATTCCACATGTGGGTTAAGTCGAAATTGACCGACCCTTTGTTTTTCTTTTAGTTCCTATTCATGACGTTACGACTAAGATTCCCCTTGCTGTGACGTCACGGAGTAGTAGTAGTACAGTGATGTCTCGTTAATATGGACATCTCCGTTCCACCGAAATATCGTCCATAATGTGAGTTTTCCATTACAACGAGACAAAAATGCATGTGTTTCGCCAGTTTATCCCAGAAAATGGTGTCCATATAGTGGGGTATCCATATTAACGAGGTCTATATAAACGAGACATCACTGAATAGTATCACGTAGTTGTTTTTCATCGCCTAGGTCAGTATTTTTCAAAACTCTGCTATCCTGCGGCCGAACAAAAGTGTGACAGAAAGAAATTATTTCCCCCCCCCCCCCCCCCCCGACTTTTCGTGATGACACAGGGTTTTCAATTTCAGCGTATGAATAAATAATTAACGCTGGAATTTTATTTCGCAGTTAATATAATTAGAGTACGTCCGCTGCTCACCGCGCACGCAACAAAACCGCATGATAGCAGGAATGACAGTTCCTATAGTTAAAGTGAACTTGTTTGTTAAAGCACAGTTTCTAAAAATGATGGATAAGTTTGGACACGCCAAACGCTCAGTTCTGGCTCGATGTCGAGCTGCAACTTGCACTTCGTTTAATCAACTACACCACAACAAAAAAAAAATGTTTGCTTTTTTTTATGTTTCCGATCCGCTTGGCCACCCTCCGCGAAATCTATCGCATCACCCCTTGGGGTCACGATCCACACTTTATGAAGCACTGCCCTAGGTGACGTCACAAGTTGTAATCCTGGCTACTTATCATCAGTTGTGAACGACAAGTTCGATGGTGGGTCTAAAGAGCACAGTGGAAACTTGGAATAGTATTCTCAAGTCAACACCGAAAACGTTGACAGTCTCACATTACTAGGATGACCAGACATCCCATCCCGTTTTCGCCGGGACAGTACCGTTTTTGAGGTCCGCTTCTGCCGTCCCATCTTTTTGTCCCAATAAAGAATCATGTCCCGATTTCGCAGCACTGCATAGTTTCGAAATTGGCACCAATCGAGTTGAAGATAATCGAAACTCGACTTTGAAACCTAATGTATGCATGCAGCTTAAGTGTAAGTGTGACTGTTCCCTAGGCCCTAGGGCTTAGTCCAGTATTGTAACGTTTTGAAATAAGAGCAGTTATTTCATTAAATTGTATCTGCCAATCTGAATCTATAGTATATTTAGGTGGAACCGTAAAAAAAGATAAGCCAATTATGTTCAGTTTCTGGATGGGCCTAATGTTCCTTGAAATATGGCGCTTATGCATACCTGTAACGTCAAAAAAAGTAAAACGTGTTAATTCATACCCAAAAAAGTAACGCAAAAGTATCGTGCGTTACTTTTCAACGGTAACAGTTACGCATTCCATTTATTTTGAAGTAAGGTGGGTCGGTAACGTGTTACAAATTTATTTGCGAGTAACGAAGATCGTAGTTCGTTACTTTTTTTCGGTAACGCCTACAACACTGGCCGTAAGACTCCTTTTAACGACGGTCCAAGATTTGAAAGATGACTGTAGTGTCATTTTCCCAGGACCTTTCACCCTGTGCGCTGATCAAACTTAATTGTGAAATACCCTCTTATTTTCTTTTTTTTTTTTTCTTTTAAAAGGGGGGGGGGGGGGGGGCACATCAAAACTCGGAGTTCATCGGATAAATCCGAATTGACAGAAATATTTCTGGCGGGTGTTTTTCGGAGTTTTCCGGATTTATCCGAAAACACGGAACCCTGGTTATAAGGGTGATATTCATGTTTACACCGACAGGTCAACCTCAGAGAAAGGATCAACTTCAGCTTCCACAATCCCGATGTTGAACACATCACAAAGTTTCCTATTTCCTGTCGAGTTGGGTCAATCTAACAGACCCGAAGGCATCTCTACAATTATTGCAGGGCATGCACTTTCGTAACTTTTAGGCAGCTTTTTTGTGTCGTATTCAACTTACACTAGTACAAGCTAAGTTTCTCGGGCACAGTATTTGCTTACAGTGGATTCCGGGACATACTCAAATTGCCGGGAATGCAGAAACTGAGCTTCGGCTGCCACCTGGCAGCCGAAGCTCACGATGGAAACGCCATGGGACTGACAGCCTTTGCACCTGGAGACGCCAAGACACTCCTTTGTCACCTGTGTGAGAAACGATGCCAGCAGTGCTGGTTAAATGAAACTTCAACGGAAACCCTCCTACCGTAGTACATCGATCCAGACCTCAAACTTTCACCTCACACCAAAATAAAAGGAAAATATGTCGCACTCTTCCATCGGCTTCGACTAGAGGTTGCTTTTACCAGCAGCTTTTTATTCCGGATCAAGCAACGTGATCATCGAAGATGTGAATGTGGTGATCCCTTTCAAGACGTTCAACCCATTCTCCTGGATTGTGAACACTTGGAACACAAGAGACGCAGGATGGAGGTTCGCCTTCAAGTGATAGATGGCAGGCCCATGCCTCCGGCAAAACTGTTGGGACCTTGGTTAACGCGCAAAATGCGCGAACGTGAACTTAAGATTTTCTGTGACTTTCTAAAGGACACTGGAATCATATATAACTATTAAGTGTTATGATAAACTTCACTGCAGAAGTGAATAAACGTAGGTATATGTATGCGTCAGTGTGACGGCATCAAACTTTGATGTGGTGTGCTTGGTGAATCAAGCTCGCACTGAGATATTTCGTACCCCATGTTCTATATCACAGGGTTCCTCATTTTGTGTGCCTTCATTTATTATGTATACGTTATTCTTCACACTTTTTGTATCTCCAGAATTTTCGTCCCTTTCTCTTTTTTCTCTCGTTTCATCTCTCTCTCACTCTCTTTTTCTTGTTATGAAGTAGCCGGCGTCCTTCCCAAACGACAACCAATTTCTCTAAAATACACCTATTATTTCTCTCTCTCTCTCTCTGTCTCTATCTCTCTCTCGAACATAGTTAAAACTGACTCTCAGTACAAAATCATTAAAACAACCTGCAAAAACAAAGAACATTTACCGTCGAAATTATAGGAGCATATACAAGCCATACTTACATAAGTACGTCGAGCGATACCTTCCCTTGACGACCGCAAGAAGTGTGCGTTTTGTAGGCCTAGCTGCTCAACACGATCTATTCATCTTTCCACCACGCTTTTTCTTTTTGTATGTTCGTGCGTGTCTGTCTCTTGACTGAGCTGTGTTTCCTTGCGCTCGGTCGTCTCGTTTTACGCCTCCGCCGGCACGAAAAAGGCTTAGCGCGGTTTCCCATTTCCTGTCGCAATGGTCCAAGCGGTGAATATTTTATCTCCGCATAGACGGCAACCTACGGCCGTGCACCGCGTGGAGGCTTTGCTCAAAAAAGGCGCATTCCTGGCCCCACGTTCGCGTAAGCCCTGTGGCTAAAGACCCTCGCCTTTGTGCTCCGTTCTCCCCTAAGCTGACAGTGCGGTGAACGTGAACGTAGTATAAAATTTCAACGACACTCCGAGAAAGCGAGTATATACGGAGCCGCCCAAGCGCGTGCATGGTAATCTTCTGAGTCTTTTAAATTTAAATACATTAGACTAATTGTTGTATGTTCTAACGCAGAATTCTTGAAAGGGAGAGCAAATTAGAATGTATCACGATCCCTATCCTCTTCCCTCGAGATTGTGCCGCGGCCGGACTAGAGGGGAAAAGTGCGCTCTCTTACGGCATTCGCATGGGGGGTATAGTTCCTCCCTCCCACCGCAGCTCGGTGGGGTCGCTGCGACCTCACCCTTCCTACATCTCTTTAACTACTTCTAAGGAAGCACCACAATCTCACCGTATGGGCTTCTTCGTTCCGGGGTCGAATTAAAGGAATGTACAGGACTAGTTGGATCTACCGGCCTTGAGGCCACCTTCCTGCAGGGACTTACGCAGAACACCTATGATGCATAAAATGCAATAATAAGGAGCGATTGTTTTCTTTCTTTTTTTTTTTTTTTTGGGGGGGGGGGGGTGCCATGAAACAGTGGTCTTGAGATTAAAGGCCCTATATTTTTATCAACTTTGAAAAAACTGAAATGTTGTGTCACGTGACCAGGGAGGTGGGAGGACTAAGGGAGGCAACTGGGAATGGAGAGAGGTTACTGTAGTTCGATGAGGAATGGGGTCGAGATAAGGAGGGCGGGGAAGAGAGGGAGGGTACCATGCGAGAAGGGAGGACAGAGGGAAGGGGAAGGGAGAGGGAAGGGAGAAGTGGGGAATTGGAGGTATGGGGAAGGAAGGGGAAAGGAAGGGGGAGGAAGGAAAGAGGAGGTATGTGGCGGATACCCTAGGAGAGGGGAGAGATGGGGCAAGAAGGGGAAGGGGAAGGGACGAGGGGAATCGGGTAACGTATATTTCCCCGCTAAATGTAGCGGAGAAACTATATTGTTGTCTCGACATCAAACCACGTGACGTAGATTTTGTTCGCTAAATTAAGCGGGGAAACTGGACTGGTGTTTGGGTCAGGTCACGTCAATTTTTTAGCCTTTATTAGCGAAGAAACTGAATTGTGGGTTTGGTCACAAAACGTGCATTTTCCCGTTAAATCTAGCATGGAAACTGAATTGACGTCTAGATCACGTGATGTGAATTTATCAACCTGGCGTATATGTCGCGTGGCGTTAGGTAACGAATAGTAACACGAATTAATCAAAGGAGTAATTCGAATATCAGCTGAACTTTTATGTAGTCGCATTTGTCAATAATTCAAAGTAATCGACTGAATAATGAAAGTTTTGCTTGTATCAAGGTTTTTCGTGCCAATAATAGCTATATGACCAAAAACTAATCAGAAGGTCAAATGAGCTTCTATCAAGTTATATTTTTGTCAATATTTCCTCGAAGTAACCGAGAGAGTAATAAAAAATTGCCCAACTTTTATTAATATGCAAGTTGTGTTATTAATAGGTCAAAATAATAATAAGTGGAAGCCATTTTAGGTCAGCTGTGTCGATTATAGCGCGAAGTAATCAAAAGAGTAATCACAAATGGCAATTGCACTTATATCATTGGAATTGTATCAATTCAAGATTATAAGAAAGACTGAGCAAAGCGTCAATTCAGCTAAAATAAAGAGTTTACCAAAAGAGTAATGAACATGTCAATAAGCCTCGTCAATCGTGCGACTAGTAACTCCAAATAAACGAAGTAGTGATCATAATATCAGTTGGCTCCAACAAAATCTAATTGTATAAACAATTACACCAAGTTATCAAAAGTGCAAGCGAAGCACTACCACCGAAGATAAATAAGTGCATGCATATATTATTGTGGATAATATTGACTGACTCCTGGATTTAATTGGGTAGCGCCGAGATTAAATTGTATGGCACTTGGATTGAATGGACCGTTACATTTTGCGTTACTTTTTATTGATAAATCGACGGTAACAGCGTTTGTTTGTTGTTGTTTTTTTTTGCGACAGCGTTTTTCGACAATGGTACAAAAGGCATAAACGTTAGGTTTTTTCTTTTTTTTTTTTTTTCTAAAGTGGGATTGTTGGCGTGGGCAATATAAGGCAAACTTTTGAAGGTACGTGGAACTATAGTCGGTTGCAACTCAAGAAGGTAGGGTGAGGGAAAGGAAGGCTGGTAAGGAAGAAGCAGACGGAACGCTAAAGGGAAGAGGAGGTTTCTTCCTCTCTTCTCCAGCGTTCCGTCTGCTTCCTCCTCCCCGGTCTTCCTTCCCCTCACCCTACCTTCTTCAGTTGCAACGGACTATAGTGCAATAATTAATGACTCGGCGCCTAAATTCGTTGTAAGTCCAAACGCAGAACCAATCAGGCAACGTCAAAAGCGCGAGTCACTGAACCTTTTCTGTTTATGATTAGTAGTTCAGCGATGATAGAACAGAAACATGACGCTGTCTAATTCGTCCCATCAGCACCTAGCGTCGGCTGCGCCTGGACTTAAGGTAAAACGAAATATAGAAACACGAAAATATTTTAAGTGCACTTTTTTTTAGGTTTTGGGATGATGTAACGTAAGTAACGTACTTACGTTACTCGTTACTTTGTTAAAAGAGTAACGAGTACGTTACTGCTTTAGCGCAAAAAATAACACGTTACCAGTAATGCTGTTTCCTGTAACGCGTTACCGCCAACGCCTCCCCAGCCCCTTCACCGCCCATTTGTTTTCCCAGGCGATTTAATATGGTGTCAGGAGACTACTCAATCAATATTTTACTATAGAGTTACGTATGTTTTTAATAAAGGCAAAAAACTCAACTGCTCGAAACCGAAACCGGAACATACCCTGTCAGTGTCCCGCTACATAGGGACGATGAGTACCGAGGAGGAGGGAGAAATGCAGTGGAGGAGAGAGTTGCCTGAAGCCACGTGAATACACCCGACCGCATTTTTTTTTTTTTAAGCTTTTCCGGCGCGTCAAACAGACTTGTACACGTTACTAAATAAAAGTAAAGAATTACATTTACAATCAACCAGACTTGTGCCTATCTCAAATACTCTACTCAAGATACTGTATCTTAAATACTTTTTGGAGTATCTTGGTATCTTGCAAATACCTTTGATGGAGAGTATTTAATACTCTATTTTAATTACAATTCCGAGTATCTTGTACTCATTATCTTAAATACACTTTTGACATTCCGCCATTTTCCGAGTTTTTCGGTATGAAGTGGGGTGGGCGTGGCACGGGCAAACGAACATTCTTTCGAGCAACCGAATCCTGTTGCTAGCTCCGATTAGCTACGGTGACTTTAACTGAGCTCGTGAAAATATCGCTTTTTTGCCGACTGTGACTCATATTTCAGCCGAAAGTTCGTACAATGAAGGTTCTCCCCTCGCCTTCCCAAAGGCGCCTTTTGTTTCTATAGAGTTTCCCCCCCAAAAAAATCCTCAAACCAAAGGTGTGGTTTTACGGAAGTAAAGATGCCACCCGGAGGCGCAAGCAGACCGGGAAACGACCTACGAGAACAATGCAGACTTAAGTGTCAAGAAATAACAAATAGAAGAAAATGAGAAGTGAACACACACAAAAAAGTATACATTTTTGTTTTGCTTTTGTTTTATATTTAACCCCGCTAAAGCAAAGCGTCGAGGTTTTTTTTTTTTTGTGTTGTCAGTTTGGCACTTATTGCTTTCGCGACCACTGACTGCAAGGGAACATTGATAAGCAGAGAACAGTACAGGAAACGAACTGCGAGCTGGACGACCTCTCAAAATCCCAACAAAGCTCCCCCCAACGCTCAGTGCCTTTCTGAACGCAACCTACTTGAAGAAGGTGCGACCACTGCCGTGGCTATTATGTGGGTTCTCTTTGTTATTCATTCACTCATATCCGTGTCCCAAGTTCGTTTATAGTGAACTCCCCGTATAGGGAATATGGATTGTAGTAAAACGATGCGTCTAAGGTGCGCCGCAGGATGTGATATTCAGCGATGTCACTATTGGCGAAGCGCTCTGACCCGTCTGTCACCCCCACACCTCGGTGTTTACCTAACGCAAGGCCTATGCACATGCCCACAGGCCTTGTGGGAATGTTCGTGTCATCTTTTTTTTTTTTTATAAAGCGCGGGGCATAGTGTAATGAAAAAAATACCAACAATTAGTGAAGTGGCGTTAAGTGCCGGATCTCCCCCGAAAGCAGTCGTCAGAGGATGCGAACTTGACCCACTTGGGCTTTTGTGCTGAGCTGGGCAGGGTGCATGCTGCATTGTTCATGCAGGCCGGAGTGGTAACAAAAGAGCCCCTCCTCCCCCTCACCGGAGAACACGAACTCCAGCCGAGCGCTGTTAAATTACGATAAAACTATGTTGTCCCCATCCATCTAGTTCTAAAGTTAACCGCTTTTGGCGCCACGGTCTGATCTCCTCCCCAATAGCTAAAGCGACCTCTTTCTTGTTGTCCCAGAAATGTTTTGTAACATCTATCAGTGATATTCCCACGTGCGTTGCCCAGCGTGGCCGGATGGTTACCGCGCTTGGCTCTCGCGCGGAGGCTCTCGCGCGGAGGCTCCGGGTACGATACCAGAAAGCGGACTTCTCTTTTATTTATTCCTTCAACTTGACATTCTGGTAAGTTCGAGAATTTTGTCGTCTGATGGAGTTACAAATGTTCTACGCTCCGAACTTTCTAAGCCGAATGTTCCAGAAACCCACGCGGGTACAAAAGGTGCTCCGAGTGGCGGTCCAGAGTCAGTCTCGCCCCAGCGGTCGATCCTGCTGTTTCGCCGACATCGACGCCTGCCACGCTAGCCTTTCTCTCTTTTGTTTTGGGAACAAGTTCGCCCCATTAAACGTTTAGTTTCTTCAGTTATTCGCCGCCTCATCATTTATCATTCGTGACAATATTTTGCTCTTTATAGTCGGACTGCATAAAATAGCCCTACAATATTTTTTTTTTTTTTCCGTTTTGTGTTGTTGCGTGCTAATAAACCATTCTGGTAACCCAGATTTGCGTAGCTGCATAATTGTCGTTGTCAATGACGTCGATACAAATTAAGCAATGCGAAGTATCTTCAAAAGTAACTGAAATACATTTCTAAGTATTTGTACTCTACTCAAGATACTTTACAGTGAAAGTAACTTGAGTAGTATTTTAAATACATTATGACGCAGGTATTTAGTAACTTAACTTAAATACTTTTATCGAGTATTTTGTCCAACACTGCATCAACCACAGCTAAATTGTAACCCATTGGTCCGTCCAGCGCCGCCATCGCGTCGTACATCTCGCGGTACCTCGCCATTTTGAGAATGACGCAGTACATGTACTTTTTGTGAGATGTGCAACATTTTTTTTTTATCAACGTATTTGCAGTTACTTGGACGTTACAAAAATGGGCTTTATATTATTTTCTATTTTTAATATTGAATGCGTGCCTTAGATGACCCGTGACTTTTAATATACTTAATATGCTATAGTTTGAACGCCACGGGACCATGGAAAAGGGACGTAGCGCGACTGAAACCGACTCCATCGGCTGTTTTCGGGCAGAAAGAAAAAGAATTTCGAGCTGCGAATTGTGTTCTGGGTAGGTAGGCTCCCATATGTTAAGTTGAAATAAAATCCTCGGTGAGCATAAATACCCTGTCAGTGTCCCTTTAATTTCTTTCTGAAGAAGCCTATTTGTGCCTCCGGTGAATGGATCGCCCTCCAACCACCGAAACGAGAACCTATATGGCGATGATGATCTCGTAATAATGCGGCATTGTGCCTCAGACTCATTATGCTAAATAAAGAGAAAAGCATTCAAACAATGCCTGCAAAAAAAAAACAAAAAAAACAGAAGAGCGCTTTAAGAAGCGCCAGGTAAGCAATCTCACTAGCGAGTTTCGTTATGCTAGAATCCCACCAGAGCGACAAACAGAAACAACTGACACCGACAAGCCTCAAACAAGTGGAGTATGCATACAAAGGTACACATCGCGACATTGTTAGCGCGAACACGACATCGACACATTTTCGCATTTTACTTCTAAATAGTATCAGCGAGCGCGAAATTTTATCGCTTACATTATAGAACTAAATGAGCTCTTTCCGCAGCAATATTAACTTGGATGACATCTCTTGGTTTCAAAGAGAAAAACTGGAAAAACCGGCGATTGCTTGTTCGCGCTAACAGTGTCGTACTCTGTACCTATACATGGCTTGCATTGACGCCACATCAGCCGCCATTGCTCCGGACCGTGCTCCGGTGCCCGTACCTTCTGCAGAATACATTGGGCAGCATCGAATTTCTTTTTTCTCGGCAAGCCTTGCCGAGAACTAATTCGATGGTGCGAAATGCCTGCTGCAGAAGGTACGGGCACAGACATGGTACAGAGAAATGCTGGCTGATACGGCGCTATATGACGCCACATGCAAGGCATGGCAGGTTTGCAGTCTCTCGGTCCGAACGCTTGGTGAAATTAAAGTGACTGGATCTTGGGAAAATCGAGCCAAGATCCCCGTATGGTCGCCATTTTGGCTCATAAAATAAGCAATGCCTCCTTGACCTCTCCTTCCTTGTTGAGCCGATCTAAATTCGCTGATCACGAGTAGGTTTATAGAGACGTTTCTTGTATACCGAGATTTTGCTATCCACACACTGGCAAAACAGGCGTAAACACCACATGCAGTGTGGGTGCTTGAAGGCATGGAAAAATAGTTTTCTTGTCTTGAAATACGTAAGAAGAACAATATCATTATAAGATATCCGTAGAGATGAGCATGAGTGATGAGTTGATTGGATAGACAGTGCCAACTCCTTCAGTACTATGATGATGATGCTCCATGGCGATCTTGGTGCCACTGCCTAAGAACGACCCTCTTAAAGCTTCGAAGATATTAATGGACCGAAATGGCGATTGCCATGACTGTAGGGTAGCAGAGGTTTACGTCTGGCTAGCAGGCAGGGAAGGCAATGGCGCTTTTTTCCCAGGATCCAGTGACTTTATGTGAGATCGGTCTACATGTTCATATTTGGTTATCAGCACGCACCGTGGCAAATTAAGTTATCATCTGTCAAAAACGACAGCTTCGTCGGGGCGAATTAATCTGATGCAATCTCGCTGCCTGCGCGCGCGCGCGAGCAGGGCGCCAAATTACAGCCCTCATTAGTGGATTCTCCCGTGGATCACCAAAAAACAGCCAAAATGAAAGAGAAAAGGGAAAAAAAATACAAATATGTTTTCCGCGACTCTTTCTAGTCCTGCTCATGTTACTCACAAAAACGTAATAGAATATGTGACGCACTCCCTCGTTCCGCTAAGTGTTTTAGGAATCCGGTTTCGACACGTGTATGGACCAGCAATAGATGAAAGAAGAGTGGCATGTTGGTTTAAAGTTTTTTTGTGTATGTTTCTGTTTCTATGAGGTCCGAACGCAAAACGTACAACACCAACAAACAAAAAAATCGAGTGCTTTCCAATTTTGTTGTATGACCTTCTTTTCTTTTTAGTTTACGAAAATGATAGAAAAGTCTGTCGCTGCGCATCCCGGTTATGCGAGGCATACACAGCATTGCGGAAACCTTGGACTGGTTGGGAATATTGGCACCACGTGAAGCCTTCTGGGATTTTCAAGAATGGTATTTTGAAAGTCCCGTTGCTCTTTGGTTGGGGGGGGGGGGGGGGGGGGGGGGGGGTTGGTAGGTTCAGTTGTCGCGCACCTGACGGTTAAGTTGAAAACTAAGCACGTCGGGACAGCAAGAACAGGAATTATTTGTTTGTGTTTCTGACACAACACTCTGCTGGCGTAGCCGAACATTGTGTCAGTTCTGCTCGTGCTCGTGTTCAATCAGTGAAGCACCATTGCACGAGTCCAAGCCTAAAGCTGACGCAGCACTCGTGTTCAATCTGCGTCCCACGTTTAATCGACGCAGATGACGTAAGAATCCAACCCACAGGCCTTGTGTTGGGTAAACTCATAGCACTGTAGAAAAGCTGAACAAAGCGCCCCCTGTGGTTCAATCTCCTCGCCAATACACATGCCTGGTTCTTGCCGCGACGCACTTTTTCTGAGCCTTATTTGTATCGATGCTTTTTGCAATCGGTACTACTTTTGTTAACCAGATCGTTGTCACTTGAACGCTCCGATAACACTAACGCCGTGCAATACATGTCTGCTTTCGCCCGATGGCACGACTTTTGCGAATCTCATTGTGCGAGCCGTTGTGACAAAAATATAAAGCGCGCTGTGACCTTTTTCTTTTTTCGTCGCGTGTGTATGCCTTTTCATAAGCTGATACGCATAATCTTGATGCGCAGTCTGATGGCGCGGTTTCTTTGTCACTACTGGCCATTTGTCACTCTTGTTTGTCATGCATCGTTCGACCTCGCGGTAATGCGGTACACTCTTCGGCCGTCGTCAGTGCGGGAACTGCATCGCGGTTTGGAATTCGTGCACCCTGAAGCAAATATTCGGCCTTCCGCTGCCCTTGGCAGGACTCGGCCAAGGCGCACAAAGCCGGCGAGTGACTAACGACCACGGTCGTCGATTTCGGCTCGGGAACACGAGACCGCATTTCGTTCATATACGTTCATATTTCCGAAGAAAAATATCTTGTTTTGTGTTCTCTTTTTGTTGGCTATAGAACCAAGTCGCCGCTGCTCTGCTTCCTGGTACAACTCCCAATGAGTGCATTATATGATCCATGAGAGCACGCTCTGACCTTCGGGCGACGTCTTTGTCTTGCGCGTTGTACCGCAAAGGCCAATTCTGTTGAAGCATCAATATTTCTACTAGGACTATATGAACGTTTCATTGCAATGCATTCGTCTAGTCGCTCCTCAGTTACGGGTTTCGGCCTTGTGTGTCTTCACACGAACTGCGAAAAAAAGCGGAACGACTTTAGTCTCATGTACGCAACGCGTTATTAGGGACGAACTATACTTCTCCCTAGTTACTTATTTCGGTAACGTGTAACCTAGTTAGTTATTTTTAGAAAAGGAACGAGTAACGTACTTAGTTACTTTTAAGGCCAAGTAACGAGTAACGGTATTTCGTTACTTTTGAGTAGTAACGTGTACAACACAGTTTAAACAGCCTCGTTTTAATTGTAACTTGAGTATGCGTCTATTGCGACACAGGTAGATGGGCAAACCGAAAAACAAATAAACAGTATGACAGGATAGCAACGTTTATCGCTGAACACGTCAGTCAAACTCTACAGCTGTGAATGTCCTTCGCCCAGCGAACACAATAAGGTTCGTTCATTGAACCTTCTAGAATCGTGTACAGATCGAATGTAAGCCCCGAGGCTGCCAACGCGGGAAGGCACATGAACCCATTGTCAACTTAGAACTTTCGAAGCAGAGAGAACAAAAAAGAGAGTGGAATCCCAATTTCAGCAGCTCTTCCTGACGCGCAACACTGCCGTTCAATCGAGCGCGTCATAGAACCACTCTTCAGCGTCGCCGGAGGTGTATTCTCAATGAAGCGGGGAAACATAGCCGATGAAAACTTCGGGAGGCAGCTACACTTTAAAAAAAGCCCGTGCATCCACTTTCTCGCACAACACTCGGAGAGAAAACCACCGCAATTTACGGAGGCAGCTCAGCGAATGACATGCCGAAACATATGTTTAGACCAAAAAAACGCAGCCTGAGTCGCGACATTAGGCAATGCAAAACGTCACAATGCATTGCTTAATGTCACAACTCAGACTGCGTTTTTCGGTCTAAACCAACGTTACTAGATTACCTCAGTTGTGGAACTCCCGCGAAGGGGGGTACCCCCCCTCACTCACCTCAATCCGCCTAGAGTCGTTCGAAGCGCCATCTATATTTTCATTTCATAACTGTGCATTCTAAAAAGCACAGCTGAAGCGCCAAATGGAGATCACAACGCCGCCATTTCTCCCGCAGCGGTCACTCGAGGAACTGCACGTGACATTATTTTTGGCTTCAATCGGGTTACAGGGGTTCCACCCCGTCTCCCTTGCGGGCGCGCCGCGAAATATACCCCACAGTTAAAATGCGCCTAGGTCGGGACGCGCTACCTGAAATCCCCGCTGATGCGTGGTTGTATAAAAACAATATTAATTGTGCTGCAAAACCTTGAAAACTAAAAATTTTAGAAAACATCACCCGCCCCCATGTTGTACTAATCTCCAATAAAAGTTACTACAAAAAGAGTTTTTTTTCGTTGGTTTTTACGTTTCTAGTGACGTTGAAACGAACGTATCCCGATTCAGTTACCAAAGCAGCCGTCCGGCGGCGCGTCGAGCGAATCTGGGCGAGTCGTGGTGAGTGAGGGGGGGTACTGCTCGTGCATGCAGCGTCTATGAACAGTTCCGTAACTGAGTTAATCTAATAACGTTGGTCTAAACATATGTTTCGGCATCGTCATTTGCTGAGCTGCCTCCGTAAGTTGCGATGATTGGCTCCCCGAGAGTTATGCGGGAAAGTAGACGCACAGAATTTTTTTAGAGTGATATACTGCCACGAGAAGAAACAAATTTTCATGCAATATTTACGCCCTTGGACGCAATTTCGGTGGAGGTTACGGCCCCCTCTAATCCCCCGCCCACAAATCAGTTGCCCCGCCCATTACTACTAGATTGGCGTGGCTGCTCGGTTGAACCCACTAACAAGCCTAGTGTCTCCATTTCGCGACGTCCGGCGCGTCTACTCTGGCGGCTTGCTAGTTGTGCGAGCAGACACGCAGCAGTCTCCGGCATCGTCTGCAATTTTGACCACCGTCTATCGTCGTCTGCCATGCCCGAAGGACGCGGATATGAACGCTGCACATCGGCGTCCGTCTTGGCCTTCGTATGTCTACTATTCCGAGCCGATCTAAAAACTTTTACAGCGCTTGCAAGACTCGTTCATGAAAGCGGTGTTCTAGCGTTTCATTATGTGCGAGCGACGGTTCAATACAAGCTTCTATCACCGTCTGTTCATGTGCATTAAAAAGCGAACGAGAGGACTAAAAAGGCAATAAAATAAATATGCTGTCATATTTATTTTGAGCGCGTCAGTAGAACGACTCTTCAGCGTAGCCGGAGATGTATTCCCAACGTTACTAGAACCCTCAGTTGGGAAACTCACCGTTGAAACCTGGTCCGCTGGCGTCCACCGAGACCGAGCTAAATACGACAACAGCCCCACTCCTTATCATTTGTCTTTACTGTGGTCACCTCGAGCTTTTAGAAAGCATGTTTTTTGCGTAAGAAAAAAAAAACTCTTTTTTTAGTAACTTTTATTGGAGTTTAGTACAAAATGAAGTGCGCGTGTTATTTTCTAAAGTCTTTAGTTTGCAAGATTTTGCAGTACAATTAATATTGTTTTTATACAACTATGCCTCAGCGGTGATTTCAGGTAGCGCGTCCCGACCTAGGCGCATCTTAACCTCGGTGGTAATCCCCGGCGCGTCGGCTTGGGTGACGGGATTGGCACCCCTGAAGCTCCTTCCACAGTATCTGTTTCGGCACCAAAATGGCCAATTAAAGCCAAAATAAAATTCATGTGCAGTCCTCGAGTGGCCGTTGCGGGAGAAACGGCGGCGTTGTGATCGCCATTAGCTCGGTTCTCGAGTACGAATCGGTGCCACTTTTTCAGAGCAGTCCCTATGGCAGTTTCCCGACTGAGTGGATCTAATAACGTTGTGTATTCCCAAGAAAGCGGGGAAAGTTACTAGTCGCTAATATGAGCGGTGGAAGCAATTAAAAAATAACGCATCAGTACTTCATTCCCACTGATTTTACATTATAGGGATCGACTGAGAAAATGAAAACCTGTTTTTCGGCCTGCATAAATAAACTATGCATCGTACAAAGCTGACACTACGTGAGAATGGGAGGCTAGTGGTGGTGAAAAAGAAATACATAATGTGAATACGTCACGTTACCTGAATAAAAAAAAAAGGAAAACAATATTTTTTTATGAGCCGACGTCCACCTAAACCAAATACCGTATTTACTCGAGAAATAGCCGCACTATTTATGAACAAGGCCCTTGCGTCTACTTCCCCACAGAACACATATAGAGCCAATAATCGCGTTGCGCATAAATATCATAGGGAATAACCAGATCGAGAACATGATTCTCCATACAAATGCAATCTTCAGAGATGGTATCTTCGCACGGAAACATTATCTCTGTCTTGTAAACAGCTGGAATCATGCTGTCGATCGTGGTGATTGGCAATCCAAGGTGCTCCGCGGAAAAGAGTACCCTCAGGTTTTCTTCATAAACAGTGCGGCTATTACTCGAGTAAATACGGTGTTCATCCAGCCTAAATATGAGATTGTAGCCCGTATGGGAATCTTATATCTGGGGCATATCTGGCGATATCAAACATTATATGATTATATACGGCCTATATACAGCGTTATCTGGAGTATATAAAGCCTTATCTGGAATATATACAGCCTAATCTGGCGTATATACAGACTTATCTGGCATATATACAGCCTTATTTGAGGAATCTACTTCGTTATCTGGCGTATATACAGCTTCATCTGGCGACCGGTTTTCAATATAAAAAAAATTAAAAAAGTAAAAAAAAAGGCTTTGTTAGCAAACTGTGAATGACTCATTGTTCGCGAGCTAACTATTAGCACAAATAATCCCGAACTTCAGCTTTGGCAAGCTTAAGTTTGGGATTATTTGTACTAATTTTCACGAGGATTTCAATGTAGCTTAATTATTTCGAAGTGTTAACATTACGCCCGAATAGACAATTTGCTAAATCCCCCAAACGCCTCGGCTCGTACTCGAGGAATCATGGGGATGGTGTTTCTTCAGCTGCCTAGTGATTGGAAATTTAGCCAAATTTATGGTTACACAGTTTTGAGTGTAATTCGGAGTCACCCTGAACAAGTGTGTAGAACCGAAGTACCTGTCATATCACTTTTAAAATTTCTCGCCAATGTCAGTACTGCGCATTCTGTCCAACCTGCAACCTGGATGAGCTGCAGACATATCTCTTACATTATTATCATTCTCGTACAGCTTCAAAGACGCTGATATTAAGTTAGAAACGCTAAAAATGCTATAAACAGCTCCGCTGAATCCGAGCTAAATCCCGGTTTTGGTTGTTGTGATTTCATGCCTTTTAAGTAATTCCTGCTAAAACAACAATCACGAGAATGATAATATTGTAAGAGATTTCTGCGGCTCAGCCAGCTTGAAAGGTGGATTGCATGCACAGTATCATAAACGCTGCCATTGACGTAAAATTTTAAAAGTGATATGACAGGTCCTTGAGCCCTATGGGACGCTTGTTCAGGGTGACTACGAATTACACTCGAAACTGTGTAACCAAGGTATATGTACAGATGGTAGCGAAACTTGGGCCAAAACACGGTACAAAACAAATTGCCAGCGACATCAACCTAGAGGGTCACGTGGTTGCATTGCGTTTGAAGCGCGACTAGGAGACGTTATGGCAAACTATATACAAATAAAATTATATTAAATTAAATTATATAAGTTGTATTTTTAAATTTTGTATATTACTGTAAGTTATCTGAAATAAGCTTTATTGCCCTCGAAAAAAGCAGAAATAGGTTATTTACTAATAATACACTAACCTGTTCTTAGCGCCCTCTGAACTCCACAAGCAACAAGGCTGGCTTGTAATAGCGATAATTTGAAGAGACCTCGTGCTGCGCGAAAAGGCCGGTTTATGACGTCCGTATGCTTGTTGTTTCTCAGGACTCCACGTTATTTTTGAATTGTTCTACCGGTACTTTACACAGTATGAAAAGTTTTGTTCGCTCAGCGTGATTACCCCAGTTACGTGCGCGGGAGCGTAACGTCAGAGTGATATAGGATCAGTCGCCTTCATGCGGTTGGACGCTGCTACGTCCGACGGGCTCAACGTCCTTTGTGACAGTGAGCTCCGCACGTTATGCAACGAGACGTTGCTCCGTAGAAGGACACCGAAGAGACGACCGCGCGGCTGGCGTCTCGCTGCATCGGTTTCCTATCGACACTCGAAGGTGAGAATCTGTTACTGTCAGTGAGATGCCTGCTGTGTTCTGTTAAGTGATGCCATGCCCCCCTTGTAAAGTATTTTCCTATCTGTTGTTAGTTTTCATAAATCTATCACGGTTGGCTGGAAGTGCACAATGACAAATAACAAAGCTACACTCGGCCCACTACTGCACTGCCTGGAGGCGTGGCGTGTTTTTACTAGAACTGTTTAGCTTTCAATTCGCTCTTCCTTTGCACCGTTGTTTGCGCTTATTATGAAATCGCCCAGGATAATCGAATTTACCTGTGCTGGTTTTGCCTACAGGAGTATGGGGTCATAATTATCGACGCTCTAACCAATATGTTAGTATGTTATCAATCTTTTTGCTGTTCTTGGCTTTAAAAACCTTGCACAACTTGACAAGGAATGCAAGCTCTTATTGGCTACCATTTACATATTTATAAACATTCTTGGAGTTTACTGATCTGAGTTATTTGTCACCTTGCAGCATCAAGTAAGGGCCGCCGCATTGACAAGAGAAAAATTGACACACTGAGTGCCAAGGTACGACAGATCCAACAACGAAACAAGAGGCTGCAAAGAAGGCTGCAACGGCAGCGTCAGATGAGGACTGTTGCTCAAGTAGTTGAGAGCATCCGCGTTCATGTGTCTCCAGCCGTCGCTGCACTCGTTGAGGCCCAGCTTAGGATGAGGGATGTAAGCGGGTTCGGTCGAGGATGGTGCAGCCAGAACAAGGCTTTGGCTTTGGGCCTCTTTTTCATGGCCCAAAAGGCTGTAAGTATTTTAGGCGACTGCTTAGGTTGTCACCAGTCCGATCACCGCAGCTGTGGCTTCAGTGTGTTCCACTGAGAGTTGGATTTTACCCCGACATTTTCGAGCGGGTAAAGAGGCGAGCAACTTCCTTTTCACGAGCCGATCGGGCCGGCGGCATAGTCTTTGATGAGATCCACATTAAAAGGAGGTCTCACAACCCCTCATCTGACATGTTCGAAGGGCTTGAATAGCATATTAATGGTGCGCAAGATGCAAACCTGTCAAACACGGCTGTCGTGTTTCTGGCAAAAAGAATTCGAACACCATGGAAGCAGCCACTTCGCTACTTTTTTGCTCATAAGGGCACGACTACCATTGTCCTACAGGATCTTCTTTACCAGTGCTACAGCGTCCTTGTGGATGTTGGCCTGGAGCCAGTAGCTGTGGTATGGGATCAAGGGAGCCAGAACGTCTCTCTTTTTTCACGCCTTGTAATTTCCGAGAAGCCTTACATATATGTCAATGGCAAACCTCTCTTTTTTTCCTTTTTGATGAGCTGCATCTGCTGAAGTGCCTCAGAAACATGTTATTTAAGTATTACTTCAATGTTTGTGATCACGTGGTGAAAACCTCGCACATAAAGGAAGCTCATGAAAAGGACCGGACACTTGAGATTTGTTCTGTGACCAAGATAAACGAGAAGCACTTTAATCTGACGTTCTTCTAAAAGATGTCGGTGAAACTAGCGGCCCAAGTGTTTAGCAACCACTGTGCTGCTGCAATGTATGCCTTTTTAACGTTCCAGCAATTGCCAGCTGCTGCTAATCACACAGCGAGATTTATTCAAAAAATCGGCCGTCTCTTTGACAACCTAAAAGCTCGCACAAATTTTCCAAGACGCCCTTTGCCTCTGCACTGCATAATGGCTCTGTCCATAAGAAGTTTTTCAAAGAAAGCATTGAAGTTTTTGAAAACCTGCAAGCACTCGGATGTAGAAGGCAGCCAAACTGCATTCGTGGCTTCTGCTTGACATTGAGGTCTCTGAGGATGCTCTGCGATCACCTCACAGTTAATTATGGTTTTACCTAGCTTTTAACCCGCCACTTGAACTACTGTAAGTGCCACTGTATTTGAGTGTGAAAGGCGCTGCTGACTCGGACTTTGGAAACCTATCAGTTCCCTTCCCTTCTTCCACATCATTCGTTGAGGCTTGTGAGCGTGTTTTTCGAGGCGAGCATCAACAACCTCATTTCAAAGGAGGGCATAGGGCGTACTCTTCGTGTACTTTTTTATCAGGAGGTCCAAACGTATCTTGCTGTATGTAACCACGATGTGTATGACAATTTGTTTTCACTGTTTACTAAAGTCAAACTATACTGGTTTGCACGAAAAAAAACCACACTGAACTCGTTGATGCGTCAGCAAAGTGTAAAGCTAGGCAACAGGTGCAAAGGCTAAGCACGTGAGACCACACAGAGTACATTTTCAAAGCAGTATATTTGCTTTTTTAGCCTTTCGAATAGTGTAAAATACTTTATTTTCGTGGGCTCGATATTTCGTATTGTGTCTCTTTTGAGAAAATCTGGCGGGCGCAAAATTGCGCGATCAAGAGCGATATTTGATGCTTTCATATCCATGGATGACTTTTTTTTTTAATTCTTATCAAATTGTGAAATTTTCGAAAAATAGGTTATCGCAAAAATTAAGGTGCTTACAGTGTTTTGGATTACAGACTGCTCATGCGGTTTTGTCACTGATTCAAACCTCTGGTTTTAAGGTCCAAAAAACACTGGCCTATGCCATGCAGCGCACTGGAGTGCTCCAAAATAATTTATGCGTGCACGGAGTACGCAGCACCATCCAAGCTAAAAAGTTTTCTGGATGATCGTACCTTGTCCAAGAACGGCAAAAAACAGCTATTTTTTCTGCTTTTTCTTAAGTGTTAACACAGCTTTCCTCGAAACAGTTTAATATATGGGATATTGATGGCTGTCAATAAACTGACAATGCCCACACAACAGGCAGCCAATTGTACAGTGTGTGATGTGTTATCCTGTCATAATGTGATTTATGTATTCGTCTACTAGTTTTCTTCTACATTAAAACTAGATACTGATTGTATGCTTCTGATGAGTGTCTTGGTTGAGTGGTTGTAAGCAGTTGTATGTGAATAAAATGTTAGTGCAACATTGGACTTCCATTAGAATTACTGTCGTGTGACTTAAACGCTAACACACTCGAGCAACGGTATTGTTATCCACTTTTTTGTGAGGTCAGTCACCTTTAAGCCGCTCCCATATTTCTGGAAAAGCTGAAGGAAAAAGCAAAACACGGTTCTTTCAAAATAGTTCTGTAGGATGAAAAAAAAAAAAAGACTCTCAAAGCGATCTGCCTAAAAAAGGCGGCTGCGTAAAAGAAAACGATTTTCGCGCAGAATTAGGGGTCCAAACGAGATGGTGTAGATTCAACAAAACGAAAGAACAAACAAAAGAAAACAAAAAACCGAGACTTTAGGCAAGAAGGACGACGCACTAAAAAGTTTCAAACGTAGCTTGGCACAGCTTTGAGACTTTTTAGTGTGACTAAAAAGCTTTGTTTGAGACTTTTTAGAAACCGTGATTGCAGGCAAAAACGACGATCGTCCTTTTTTTCTGCAGTTCCAGTTTCTAAAAAGTCTCAAACAAAGCTTTTTAGTCACACTAAACGATCGTCCTTTTTGCCTGCAGTCCCGGTTTCTTGTACTATTTAATTTTCGCGCCGAAAAGCACACCAAAGTGACGTCACGTTTTTTTTTTTTTTTCGGAAGTGACGTAATTTCCTGTTTATTTTTTCTTCCGCCGGAAATGCTATCACGACACATAGATGGCGCTAGCGAAGCCACACGAGCCGCCATTTTTTCGACACGTGGGCTTCTATGGAAGCTTCGCTACCATATGTACATATACCTTGGTGTAACCATGGAATTGGTCAAAATTAGCGATCACTAGGCAAATAAAATTTTCTAACCAGCTGAAGGATCACCATTCCCATAATTCCTCGAGTGTTGGCAGGGGCACCTGGGAGAATTGTATATAATAAAACGATATAAAGTGCTGATTTCAGGCGTGTGTCCTTTTGATAAGCCTGGCCAGATCTGGAATTTCAATACTTAGCCAGATCTGGGATTTCCATACCTGGCCAGGGAAATCAGACTATATCTGGCATTATGAGGCTATATCTGGCAGATATACCATATCAGGTCATATGTGGCCAATTTTTGATACGGCCATGTCTGAAATCTTCAAATCTGGCCAGATATAAATATTTTTAAGGGAGGCACCTGTAGCATTTATTTTCGTGGAAACAAAAATTGTCAGTAAAAAAGAGAATATTAACATTGTTTTCTTTATGGCCGACAAATTATTTTCACTGAAATGAATGCTACAGGCGCCCACAACCTTATGTTTACGTTTCGTGGATATTAGGCTTATAGCGGACGCCAACTCATTGAGAAATTTTGTTTTTCTTTTGTGTACTTTGATCTAGGTAACGTCATGCGCTCAACTTTCGCATTTTATTATCATGGCTACCTTCATATTCTCACGAATTTTCAGCTCTCTGCGATGCATAGTTTCAGTTATGCGGGCCGAAAAACCGGATTTAATTTTCTCGCTCGACCCCTATGCTTTTGTCAAAAACCAGCTTGTTATGGTCCTTTTCAGACTGCAGGGCCTGACGTCAAGAAGCTGCTCGGGACCCGTCACGCCCTGCAGTCTGAAAACAGACCATAGCAAGCTCGTTTGTACGTCAATGTATACATATGACGCGCTGTAGTCGGTATCAGCGACCATAGGCCCCTATTTTGTGAAAGTCGAAGTATCGACCTGTTCATTGTATTTAACTGGTATAGTGTGCCGTGTTGGCGGTAACGCGTTACATGTAACGGCGTAACGCGTAACCCTTTTCTTTGTAACGTAATAACCTACTCATTACGTTTTCAAAACAGTAACGGATAACGTACTTAGGTTACATAGGGAATTGTAGTAGACCGTTTTTCTCCTCCGCTACGGTATCCCTGAAGAAAACGCCGCAGCCGCGCATGCGCGCCGCCAGCCTTATCTGCATAGTTCAAGGTCTTGTGGCGAATTACGGAGCGCTATCCGGGTGCTTAGCGGGCTGCGGAAACGGTCTACTACAATTCCCCCATATCTCGAGTAATCGGTAATGTAGTTACGTTACTCGTTACATCCTCTTCCCAGAACTTCAATAAAAATTACGCATCACTTTTTTCGTGTTTTGAGACGCCAAGTCATATGATTCTTGCGCTCATACCACATACCTTCCAAACTTCTGCCTCTTTTTTCCCCACGCAAACACTCCCACTTTAGAAAAGCCTTAATGCCCACGCCCTTACAAGCTGGTGGCAACGCGCAAAAAAACAGATTTAACGGACAAAGGGAGGAATGGACCGGACGAGTGCCGATTCCTCCCTTTGTGTATTTTTGCGCGCTGCTACCAGTTTGTAATCATGAAGCAACTAGCCTGCATTGCTAACTTAACCCACACCCTTTGTCCCTTTGTCGAAAAACGCTGTCACTGTCAATGGCAGGCAGTGTGGATAGAGGCCATCTGAGGTCAGCACGTCAGAGCAAAGAAACGTTTTTGGATTCATAAATAAAAATTAATGTAAAAATAACGTGTGTTACGTTTCAGTGGTAACGGTAATGGTACCGCATTTCTTTAGTAAAGCATGTCGACATGCGACAAGCAACGACATACGAGTAACGCTTGTCGCTACTTTTTTTGTAACACCTACAACACTGGTAGTGCGGCCATTATCTCCCATTGGAACGACTATCGAGCTTTCCGATTATTTATTTATTTATTTATATACCTTCAGGACCCGTTTCCGCTCCCGAATGTTTATACCACTGTTTCCCCATACCTTGACGAAGCAAAAGTTACTACAACATTTTTAACACTAATGCAACCCTCTCTCCCCCCCACCCTTCTTTGTTTTTCCTCTGCAAATCAAACCGCCACTCTTTCTTTTTATGCACATTTACTTTTTGGTACTCGCTATACATCGCGATTACAAAGTTTCTTCGAGTTGCGTCGCCTTTTAGGGTGTTCTCCGCTGAGAACTAATTTAATCGCTCATATTCATGCGGCAAACGGTAGCAAAGACATCCCGGCAATCATTGGTCCGGGCCAGGTGTCGACTGCATTGATCATTCACGGCATTGTGAGCAGGCACCGAGCGCGTAAGGAGCCGGCGTGCCGTATACATCTCGTTATTCGGCTGCTAATACCTGCTAATCCACTAACACGGAAGCGGTTTCCGCCGCAGGGCAGGACCAGGATGCCGGACAAAACAGCAGATCCCAGAGCTGCTTCCGCCGGAAGAGCCGGAAAACAAAAGTAAAAATAAAGCCTCCTAGAAATCGATTTCTTACGTGTGTTTTTTTTTTTTTTTTTTTTGGGGGGGGGGTTAATAAAATGAGAGTGAAATTATTTTGGTTTATTTATTTTTGCCGATGCAGTACTGAATATAGCGGATGTTTCAGTGAGGACCTTCGAAAATTTCTACCGATAAGGTGGTTGAGAAAAAAAAATGGAGCTCTTTTCAGTATCAAACTGCCATCCACGGCAGACGCCAGGGGTTGCAAAAGACATTCTAAATAGCACAATACTTAACTAAATTTTGTTGTCCAACTTTTTACTTAATGAAAATAAGCATATGGTGTCAATTTGAAACTTGCTGAGCGTCATTGAAAACCTAATTTATATCAGTCCATTCTTAAGGCACTTGTGATGTGTGGGGGTACGCTAAATTTTTGCATATGAAACCATTTTTTTTTATTTTCACTAATTACGAAGTTAATTATAACGTCTTAATTAATTATTTATTTACTTTTTTTTTTCAAGTCTTGACGTCCGTTAATGCTGGCAGTTTGATCATGAAAATATTTATTTTCTTCTTAACCACTTTTTTGTTAGGAATTTCCGAAAGTCTTCGCTAAAACATTCACTATAAATCAGATGGATTTCAGATTCAGAACGCGTTTAATGGCCAAAAACAGGGTAGGGAGTTAGGGAATGGCGCCGGTGGTTTGAATGACCTGGACGCACGTGCACGACACTTAGGGAAGGAGAGGGTCGGATCTAAATAAAGACGTCTAGCTTGACCTCATAGACGAAGCCCAGGAGGCTCCGCAAGGCGTCTTATCTGTCTGGTGGTTCTGGTGGTGGAGCCAGTCATGCAAAGAGTGGGCTTGGCTGACCCGAAACTTGTCTCTGGCCTCTTTGCAGTAAGGGCAGTTTCACAGGAGGAGGTGCATGTTAGCGTGTTCTTGGGTGTCATATTGGGCGCATGAGGTGGACCTTTTGCTTCTGTTCCACTTGACCATCCCGGCCGGAGTGCGAGCGGCGTCCGCCATATTGCGAGTGAGGATGGTCTTGTCCTTATTCCCGAGCCCCTGAAGCAGGGAGTAGAGCTTGGGGGTAGCCACAGCGTGTCTTTGAAAATTTTCTTCATAATTGTATGCTCCTCTTCGGGATCGTATCTTGTCTGACCGCGGGATCTGTTCAGGGGAGGTGAGTCAGCGTATCCGTGGTCGTATTGCAGTGGACTCGAATCAGCCTGCTCAAAGAATAATGGGAGGGACCCGCGAGCCACCTGATTGGTGTCTTTATTTACGAGGATTCCAGCGTGGCCCGGTATCCAGCAGATCTCGACGTAGGTGCCTTGCCTGCGGAGCTCAGCAGCCATCTTCTTAATCTTTTTGACCTTCCTACTTGAGATGGAAGCCTTCTTGCAATCTTGTACTGCTTCTCTGAAATCGGTAAATATCCTTAACTAGGAGGGGTTCGACTCTGTGTCGTCGTTGCAGGAGGTAAGATAGGGCCAGGCGAATGGCCTCCAACTCTCTTCCTTTAACTCTTGTGCTTCCTGGGAGGAGCTCTCTCGCGTCAATGTCAAGTGCCGGCATACACCGACTTTGCGTAGTCGGTGTATGCCGCCAGCAAATCGCTTGGGTCTCTCCAGTATTCGACCATATTCATGTGGGCTTGTGCTATTTGGGAGTTACTCTTGCCATCTCCTTTGAGCGATGTCACAGGTTTCCCTTCGATGATGACGGCTGCATTTACCCGAAGAGAAAGAGCTTCCGGCAGTTCTGGCAAGTAGCTGTGTCCTTTTCTAATAGCCGTAATATTTGCCTTAATTGTATTCCTTGGGCATCATAGTGTCACATGACACCACGACGTGACGTCACGTTATGGTCTCAAGTGACGCCACGTTATGGTCTCAAGTGACGCAACGTAACACCAAGACATGACATCGCAATGTCGTGACACGTGACCCCATGACGTCAAGTGACACTGACATCACGTAACACCATGACATCACATGGCACCGTGAAGTTGAATGGCGTCATGATTAGTGTGCAGTACAATTGTGTATAGTCTTTATGCTTCAGAATGTGCAGCGCTTCAGCTGCCGCCCCAGTTCTTTAGCAGCACACGACAAGGCACCGGGATTTTTTAGGCTGTCCGAAAATACCAAGTTGTTGACAAATACTTTTCCTTCCCAGCTCAAATTTTTTTTCTAAATTAATTATTCTTTTTTCCTTGTCCTGTAGCTTCTCGTTTGAGCTAGGATTTTTAGCGTATGACATATGAAGCTAGGATATGCGTTTGTTTTTTCTCGAAACGATACATGACGCACACTTGACTCGGTGAACTAATTGAGCCTTCATTATTAACCTCAGGAACGCACCCTCTTCCCTCCGCCTTCCATAAGGGGGACACAGCGATGCCGCCACCGTCGAGCAAACTGCTTAGGCCATTTTTATCAACTTTTCTCACGGATTTTTCACGTTGTTTCTATCACCACAAACCACCATCATTTTTTTTTCACCCATACGGCAGTACTGGGAGTCATGCAAATATCGCTAGTATTATATTCGATTCAATAAGCAACAGGAGAGGTAATGAACCCTTTTCGAAACCTCATCAAGCAACAATGGCGGTCGCCATTTCTTGATCATCCTGGCGATATCCCACACCCCCTGGTGTTCGTTAGAAAAATGCTGGGGGGGGGGGGTAGCAATTGGCTTAGAAGGGCGAGGGGATGAATCATCCTTTTGGTTTCTAGGCTAGGTGGCGCGAGACACCGCCCGTTATAAAGGGTACAGTCATTAGTATCGATCGATTCATCCATTGGGCACGAAGTGTGTGATTGGATCCGAGTCCTCGCCGAGCGCTGACGCAGTACTCGAGCCAAATACATATTCGAAGTGCGTTCCCAAACATTGGCGATGGCGAGCATTTTTGGAAAAATTATTATCACATCCATCGTTTTTTAGAGCGCAGCTCTTAGGGGCCCGTTTCCGGCTTGAGCGGCGTCGCCGTCGCCGTCGGCGTAACCGCGCGGTGCATGTTGGGACATGCGCCGCGCGAGCCCCCCCCCCCCCCCCCCGAGGTCACGTGCCCCCCCCCAGGTCACGTGACCCCCCCCCCCCCCCGAGGTCACGTGACCCCCCCCCCCCCGGTGGAGATTGAAGGATGAGGGGAGGAGGAGAAGGAGGGGTATACCCTCCCCTGAGTACCCTTCCCTCCTCCTCCTCCTCAAGAGCTTCGCTCCAATTCGGCGTTACAGGGAGTTGTAAACGGCTTTCATTTTTTTATTATTATTTAATGACAGGTGTTTGAGGGGTCCACCAGCACAAACATGGCGGTTTGTATTCCCAGCTTCCACGATACTCCGGACAGACACAAGTTGGAGC
Organism: Ixodes persulcatus; assembly: GCA_013358835.2. NCBI lineage: Eukaryota > Metazoa > Arthropoda > Arachnida > Ixodida > Ixodidae > Ixodes > Ixodes persulcatus. Next base: position 832,211 of record JABSTQ010009146.1, read on the forward strand.
GCTATTTCCGCTCCGGTAAGAATTTTTTATTTCCATCATCCCAAATAAATACCGAACAAAAAATTGCAATCGTTAATACCTCTCCTCTCTTTTTCTCCCTGAAAAGGCGCAACACTCTATCATCCTTCTCGAGCATCGCTTGTCGTCTCAGTCAAAGACCGCAGTGACCACAAGCTCTTCCCTCACTCACCTGATCGTCGCTGTCTTGGTAACTATGGCAACCGCGCCGGCTTATTGCCATAGAAACGGTGACGTTTTCCTCCTTTTCCAAACTTTGTTTTTTCTTCCCCCTCCAATTAAAAGGAACGGAACTCTAACCTTTAACGTGGGCACGATCCCAGTCGGTAGTTTCTGGGAGGCCTGAAGAGTTCTTTTGATCCTCCGCCCTCTAATGCCCCCTCTTCCCTTCTCGCCCCTTAACGAAACTCCGGGTACCCGAGGTCCCTTGGTCCGATCGTCGAAGGACAGCTTGGCATAAAAAAAAAGCAGCCGCCGTCTTTGTGTGCGCGGAAACAGTAGGGCTGACTTCGTGGAGTTCACTCCCAGTGACAGTCTCTAGGGATGCCACAATCCCACTAACTGTGGGGCGATAATAACATGACAGGGATCCGCCACGCCTAGCGTTTGTGAAGTTGTCGGTGACTGGAGGAAATAATACGCTGTAGAAAGTTTAAGTGCATTGGTGCCTGCTAACTCTAGTGCCTGCTGCTTCTGTTTTATGGGCGACCGAGCGCGTTGCCGACAGAATGGGCGACGAAATGATAGAGCAAAATACTACATCGAATAATATCCTATATTCTGCGAATGCCAAATGTCAAAGCTTTGGTAAGTGCTGATCCTGCATGGTACTTCGTGCGGTGAAAGTATTATTCGTCGCTAAGAGCTCGCGCTTCTAGTCTTTTTCCTCCTTTAAATGGAAAGTGTGGATTGTAATGATTCTTTAAAGAGACCCCAATATGACATCGAGACAAAAAAAAAAAAAAATAACTGACTCCTTGTTAAAACTTTTATGACGTACCATAAGCTTCCATAAAGAAGACGAGGAGCGCCTACCCGACGGTTACCGACGGTAGGTCGAGCAGCCACCTGGTGATTAATGGATCTCATCGTCAGACAGCCCTTCAACGAGAGTGCTTGCAACACTTGTGAAACCTGATAAAGTCCGTGTCATCGTTGTACCGTTACCTCCGTGGAGTATGCCACTTAGAAATAACACAATAACGTCTGATCTTGAGGTGGGGTGCCATGACACTGGCCGAAAGTTCTTCCGTAGTTTAGGTATTGTTTGCATGCTTTTAAAGGGGTCATGAAACGATTTTCCTACTTCTTCCTCCTTAGGTTTAATCCTCAACTCAAACGCGAATTCTGAAATCACGTCGTCGTGACATTCTTCGGCACCGGTGCGATGACTCCTAGTTTCCACCGTGCTTTTTATGCACACCATAGAACTTGTCATTCGCCAGTGACGATAAGTTCCGTCAGGGCACTCATTGGTCACGAACGCGAATCCAAATATTCGTCGACGGATTGATTGTTGACGAGCGCATACGTCCGAGTGACGCAGTTCTCGTGTCCAATGCGTGAGCTGGGCTCGGCTGGCGTCAGTTTGTCACCGCTGACGCGCTTTGGGAACCGCGGATGTATCATAGTGAAAAGGCGGAGAGCTTTCGAAGGAAAGAAGGTACAAAATAGTCCGCTATGTTTTCAAATGTTCGTACCGAAAACCTGGCTTTTGAATTTCTACCCTCTTCCTTTTGGCCAACTAAACGATCTGCGATTAGTAAAGTCCCAATTTAAAATCATTTATCCCAGCCCAAAATTCGTTTCATGGCCCCTTTAAAGCTCGACATCTCATTCTCCTCGGCGTTTGGTGTGTTCTGCAATTCAATCGGTTTTTGCTGTCGTCTGCGCGTCCACTGACTGTGAAAATGATCTAATGTTGTGAAAACGACTGCGCAACTTTGTTGTGGCAGATATATACGAATTAAAAGGCGCCGCGGCCGTCGAGCGCAGTCAGTTGCCGTCACACGCGCGTCGCTTTTATGCTAAGCATTAGCATCATCGCTGTATTTTAAAACAAGAATGCACACATCCGGCTTTTTCGGAGAGCAGAAGGACTTGATTGAACGAAATACACTTGAATACACGGGTGTTTCACGAAGGTTGGCCGCATGATGGTGTGCTCTTACCTTTGAGCTGTGCTTTCATGGCATGGGTGAATGCACTGTATAAGCGCCTTCAAATTGGTTGACCCTGTAGCCGTTTTCTTCCCAACGTTACGAGCTAAGGTAATCGCCAAACGGAGCAAAGTTCAGTTTTTCACTCCAGCGTGCTTGAAAGTCTCAAATCTCCCTGCCAATATATTACGACGAAAGCTGTGCCATAGCGCTTTCACGTTTGCGCGCAGCAAGTCAAATATAATTGTGAACGTCCGAACTGCAATAAATTCGGTCAGCAGAAGGCAGAATCTAACAAATCTACAAATACACTTCTTCGGATGGACGAAGAAACCGAAAGAGAGGGTTTAACGCTCAAAAAGGAAAACATAGTGAAGAGAGAAAGAGAGAGAGGATCGAAAAAGAAACTTGTCTCCGTCAAGGTTATTTATAGCCTGACCTTTCTCTCATTCTAGCGCTTCACCCTTCATCGTTACTCTGGCTCCGAAAAGGGAGAAAGGGGGGGGGGGGGGGGGGGGGGGGGGGGGGGTCCTGTCGGGAGACATTTCTAAAAACGCGCACGTAGACGCAAGCGCTCGGAGTTATGCATAAATGAGAACCAGACTCTCGCGAGAAAAGCGAGTGCGCTATGCAGCAAAGTAGCGACAACCAAGAAGTTGGAACGAGCTGAGTAATTTGGTCGCGGGCAGCCGGAGAGCGATTAAAATTGCGAAAGACGCTTATGCATTCTGGAAACTGCCTCCCCCCCCCCTTTACCCCTTTTTTGCTGTCCGAACGAAAACGTAGCTTGGCCGAGTTCTTTTCTCAAAAATAAAAAAAGAATGATAAAATATGCATCTTTCTTTGGGGAGCAGAGAATGGGTTAGAGCAAGTGCTAGTTACCCTCTACTTTCTATATTTTCTTAATATGGCGCAACTTTGTTCTGCTGGACTTAATACTGGTTTTCGAGTTGACTTTCCCGTCTGTCACCGACGCTCACTTGGTAACACCCCGACGTGACATTACCCGGGCTCGTGCGCAAATCTGTGCACTTGTGCTCGTTTCCGCGTGCTTGTTGTTGTTGCTTTTTTTTTTTTTTTTTTTTTGTTTGAATGGTGATTTTGTTGATTGGGGCAGCGAATGCGAAGGCGTTTACGCTGTCCGCTCCACGGCTCGAGCAGGACGGACACGGTTTTTGTGATAACGCGAGGCTATCGTGTCACTCGTTGAACTCGTTGATTATGTCGGAATTTGTTTTTTATGCGTTTGTAATACCTATAAATACAATTTAAATGTGTCTCTCAACCGGTATTATAGTCTAGTATGTGGGTACCCCTAAACGAAGTTTTCTAATGATCAAATAACTATTCAATAATGGAAAAAAACTGCAAATGCCACGCGAGTTTTTGATAACGCTGCCACTCGAATATCCTACGTTGCAGAAAAGGGGGGGTATGATATTTTAAACAGCCATAAACCGCAGTTCCACTGTTCATTCGTCATATACAAAACAGACGGTGTTCGTCCGGCCCGTGGCCCGCTGCTACCAGACATGTACGCGTTAGTGAAAAAGCCTAACTAAATGCCGTTACTCGCTAAAAGGTAACTAAGCAGTTTACGTGTTACTGAGATTCAGAATGAAGGCGTTACTAACTCAAAATTAATTAGTTACTTTCTCGCTAGTCTGGATGGGGCGTTTTTCTGAAGCAATCGCCGCCTTCCAATATTTTGTCTCCTTAATAATGCCTAGCTTTTTAACGCATTCATGGACGTCTTTTTTGTTTTCTCGTTGGCGCTTTTTTGCGTAAAAGTCACAGACGCGAACTGGGGCGAAAACCAAGATAATGTAACTTTTGTTGTACACGTTTCTATCCAGAACTTAGTCGTTACTTCACCGAAAAAAGTAACTAGGTTGAAGTAACACGTTACTAGTAATGCATCACATACAAGTATGCTGCTACCTACGCAAAAATAAACGCCCATTAAAAAGAAAACGGCACCACCTGACGCTTCGAAACGCGAACGAAGATATAAAAAAATACAAATAAAACTGCATACAAACGTGGGTTCTCTCGCCATTTGATTTAGTGTACATTGTCTTCATCGGCATTACGATTAAAAAAAAAATGCGTTCTTGTGAATGCATGCCTTGCGCCTGACGTCAGTTCTCACTTGTTTGTGTGGTGTTCTGCAAGCCGTTCGCTGCGCATTTACTTGTCTCGGCAGCGACATTTTAGAAGTTATTTTTAGTTTTATCGCGATAGTGGCTTTTGTGTACTTCGGTTCCTGTGTTGTGTCGTTTAAAACCTTCCCGGGTGCCGCTGACCCTAGTGACGCCACTGTTCATTACTGATAGCTTTGCTTTTGCATGCTGGAAATATTTAGGTATAAGCATAAAGTTGTTACAATAAATGCTAGAGGCTCAGGAAGACCTAGTGTGATGTTACATTTTGAAGAAAACAGCAACCACTCTGAATTTGACTTCCGGTAATGCATTCCGATGGGAGAACGCCAAATGCGCTTTCTCTTCGCTCTCGATTGTAAAAGCAAATATTGATTAGTGTTGTGACAGAATAAAAAGTTTGAAATGTTTTACAATTGGATGTACAAAAATATGTGTCAGATAGAGCGTTTTTTTTTTTTTTTAGAATTCATGCCGTCGAACACTGCGCTAATATAGCCCAACTACGCGTGTATAATACGTGTTGACGTTGCAGACTGCTATTATAGGGCACGCATTTACGCATACAGTCAATGCTACGAAGCACACAGAGTGAATTAACTTCACAAAACACCGAAAGGATGCTAATACATGCCAAATCAAACAATCAAAACAGACGACAAGAACGAAGCATGGAGTTATGGAACGAAGAACACGTACTGGATTAGGAACAAAATGTGCATTAATAATGAAAATAAAGCAGTAACCGAATGTTTTTTTAATTGATTTTTGCTTTTTAATTGTTTTTTTGCTTGAATTGATAGCTTGTATTGACATATCATTCCGTACAACATAGACCTGGGCCTCAATTTTCGCTAACATAAATACCTCTCAGTAGAAGAAAACAACATTAACTAAATAAATTACACTTTTATAATGTGAATAAAGCTACATAGTACCCGTTACGAGTAGAAATACTACGCTGATTTCTATTTTTCCCTGGCAAAGAGAAAATATAACATACGTTTTTACATAGAAATTAGGAAAACAGGAAAAGTAGACTGGTTGCTGCCTGCTTCAATTTGCATCCGGAAGTCCCATAGACACTATCGCCAGCTGAGCCTCTAGCGTTTATTGTAATACCTCTATCGGTATAAGCGTACACAAGCTACAGCCAAATCAACTGGGTGTAGCAAGGCGGCAGCGGCAAGGCGGCAAAGGCAAGTCAGCAGCCAGACACCGCAGCGGCTACACCCGAGGTGGTCGGCCAGATGCAGCACGCACTACTGACACAATAACAATCACCTGAACACTCCGGGATCTGTTACCTTGATCGGTCAGCGTAGCATTGGCTTGTCAAGTAAAAAAGTGAAAGCCGTTTACAACTCCCTGTAACACCGAATTAGAGCGCAGCTCTTGAGGAGGAGGAGGGAAGGGTACTGGGGGGGGGGGGGGGGGGTCACGTGACGTTGTGTGGGTCACGTGACCTTGGGGTGTCACGTGACGTCGGGAAGGTCACGTGACCTCACGTGACGATGCCGATGCCGATGACGTCATCAGTGACGTCACTGATGACGTGATCAGTGATGATGACGATGACGATGCGGATGCCGGTGACATCATCAGTGACGTCACTGATGACGTCATCAGTGATGATGACGATGACGATGCGGATGCCTGTGACGTCATCAGTGATGATGACGTCATCAGGGGGGTCACGTGACCCCCCCCCCCAGGTCACGTGACTCCGGGTGGGGGCTCGCGCGGTGCATTATGGGACATTTCCCATAATGCACCGCGCGGTTACGCCGACGGCGACGGCGACGCGACGCCGCTCAAGCCGGAAACGGGCCCCTAAGAGCTGCGCTCTAAAACATATTGTAATGCATACAAATTTCTTCATTCTGTTTAATAGTTGCAAGACCAGGGACGTTGCACAGGATCGCCCGAGAGCCGTATAGTAAGTAGCGTGCGTCAGCATGCCAAGTAACAATTCAAACTCACAATTGTGTGCGCGCGCGTCTGCAGTTCATGATTACGAGTGGCCTTAAAGGGATACTGAACCAAAGAATTTAGTGTCCATAATCAGAGCGTATATTAGGAGAGTTTGGACAATAGGCGGAGCAAAGGCCGCCGCCAGCGCCGAATATTCCCCCCACGCTTAGAGCGTAAACTAAATTTGTGACACAGCGTCGACCTATCAGGAGACCTCTACTCCATCTCACAAAAGTCTGCAGTGAAGACAAAGGCACAGGCGCGTGAGCCTAGCTCAGCGAAACGCTTTTGTTTGTACGAGACCTCGTGCATAGGAGGCACTTTCCAAAGCCACGCGCTCGTGCCCATGCCTTTGTCTGCACTGCTAGAACAGCGTCCTGAGACTGGCTGGAAGAAAGCAGTGCAAAGGGTGGGGTGCGCGAGCGTCTTGAGACGCGGAGTTCCGCTCGGCACGGCTCAAATTATACATCGTTTCACTTTATCTGCGAGCGAAGCCAAAGGGTGGGGTGCGCGAGCGTCTTGAGACGCGGAGTTCCGCTCGGCACGGCTCAAATTATACATCGTTTCACTTTATCTGCGAGCGAAGCCAAAAGCTAGAAGCGCGAGACCAGCGCTTTTTGAGCACGGAGCTTCCGTGCTCGCGCTTCCAGTTTTGCCTTCGCTCGCACATAAGGTGAAACGAAGTATACTCGTGTCACAAATTTAGAGCACACGACCACCGTTAGGGGCTGTTTCGCGGCCTGCGGTTGGCCCCGAGATGCTCGCCTATTCAAACCAATGTATGGCCAAACTCTCTCAATAAACGGCTCTGTCCATAATAAGTGGCGCACGTTCTTTCCACGAGCCAGCAGCCGCCGGTGTGCACGAGCTCACGCAACGAAAATGATGTCAAAGACCTCCATTCGCGCTTAAGAGGACAGTGAAATGCATGGGCTTCGGGCTAAAGGAGAATAAATACAGGCTTTTCATCTCTACAAGTGAAAGCTACGCGCTTGTTAGACCAATTAATCGCTCACCTTTTACACCAGACACCACTGTGTAGATGACAAACTTGTTTTTATTCTCCTTTGGCCCGAAGCCCATACATTTCACTGTCATCTTAAAGGGACCATGAAGGCAGTTTCGAAGGTTTATTCGACGATTGAAATGGATGCCAGGCACGTCTCAGATACTGTTGACCAAGTTCTAGCCGAACAGAAGTTTGGGTGCCGCACCAATCGAGCAAACAGGCGCGGTAATAATAGCGCCGGGAACGATGCCTGAGACCCCACCGAGGAGGCGGCAGAAAGGTGAACTAAAGTGCGCCGTTGAAGCGTGACGACAACGGGCTCCTCGTCTGGCGATTGGTTCAAACGATAGACGCGCTCTTGGTTTCGATTTCGGTGGTGAGATGTGATGAAAAAAGTTCATTTGAACGTTGGATAATCTTTTAAAGTTGTAGTTGGGAATTAAAAGGTTTCATACCGTGTATAAAAGCATAATCTGAAGCGATCCCTCCGTTTGTCACTGGTTGAACGCATCCCGCACTGCTACCTCGGGCGCGTAACAAGCATCGAGCAACCGTGGAAAAAAAAGAAAAAGGTACGAGCGCCGGGGGCGGTGACTTTTGGTTCTGGTTTCGTGCGTCGTCTCGTGTTTGCTTTGCGAACTGGTGTCTCACCAATCGTGCCGCGTTTATGTGCAGTAGTAGGTTGCGCGAAAGGTCGGCTAAAGACGTGTGGTCGATCGGGCGACGTTAGTTTGCATAAACTGCCGAACCGATGCAGCAATGCGCAGCATTTGGTTGCGCGCCGTTGTCTTGCGTAGAGCTGTGGACAGCGGTGTCATGATTTGTTTGTTGCATTTCCGACCAGAAGACTTTGAGCAGCACCTTCACGTCAGCCGGAGTCGCTCTGAGGCGGCGACCGAGGAGCTGGTGGTAGGTCTATGGCGCCTTCGTAAAGCGCCAATCCAGAGTTCTGCGTCCTTACCACCATCTCCCGTTCAGTCGGCGTGAGGTCGCTGAACGGGAGCTCAAACTCGTTTGCGAGCACGGCGTTGCCGCCCATTTCTTCCAGGTTTTCTTCACAGACCGCCGTGCACTATAGCGAACCACGGGAACCACACTGAGTGTGCACTAAATCCTACCCATGCCGACAGTGCTCCTTGACGTCACTTCTCTTTCTAGAGGCGAAAAAGGGAAGAAATCTGAATGTTTGTTTCGGTTTCGCAGATTTATTTGCAGGTACAGAAAGAAGAGTCACAAAGTTCTAGAAAAAATTGTGTGGCATGCCAGGACCCCAATGCTTCCGAAAACACCTTCTTTTAAAAAAAAATTTAAATTGCCTTCATGGTCCCTTTAAGCGCGAATGGCGGTCTTTGACGTCATTTTTGTTGCGTGTGCTCGCGCACACCGGCGGCTGCTGGCTCGTGGTAAGAACGTGCGCCACTTATTATGGACACTAAATTCCTTGGTTCAGTATCCCTTTAACTGCCCAGAAAAGGTAAAGAGTAGGGCTGGGCAATTGATCGATTAACCTTCCGATTAATCGATTAAGGCTTTAATCGCGATCAAAATTTTTAACCGGTTAATCGTTTTTTTTTAATCGGTACTCAAAAAGTAGTCTACTGGACGCACGCATGGCTCTATCCTGTATGACCTGCCCGGACTAGAAGTGACTCATGCCCCCCCCCCCCCCCTACCCTCAAGGAAAACGCTGCGTGGCGTGCATCCGGTCGTTCTGTCCTGAGCGGTTTTCTGTTCCCAGCCAGGTGCTATGAGTAGGAGCAAGGGTCAATTCTCACGCTCGCGAACGTCACGTGTTTGAGGATATACATTACAGCTCTACCGAGGCCAGAAGAGCAAGCCGGGCCCGCAATTGGTCCCTTTACGACCACAAAACGTCACGTGTTGAAGATCTATTACACATCCTGCCCAGGCAAGACAAACAAGCAGGAAAACAAGCTGGGAAGCTAACAACGCTATCGTTACTTGTTCCAGTATTCGGGCCGTACAAATGGACTAGTTCACGAGTATGAAAGGCAGTCTCGCTGGAAAGTTTGGGTTTCAAGTAAACTCGAGCTGTGAAGTTTTGAACTCGAAGGAAGTCGACTGCATCATCTGCAAAAAGCCGTTTTCGTACAGTGGAAGCGTAAGTTTGCATCAGTATCACCTACGAGCGAAGCACCCATGTACGCCACTGCAGCAAGGACCATCCGCCAAAACGCAGACAACAATCAACGCCTTCTCATCGAGGCCCCTTAATCTGAGAAAAGAAGAAAGCATCGACCAAGCCTTGACTTCTTGTCTTCCCGTCGGAGAATGTGGACAAACTTCTTTGTCTTGGAGCTGGAGCAAAAAATATGCGAGTCTTTGAATCGTTGAACTATATGTATCCTCAATTGTAAATGTCCTTTGCGCAGCGTAACAGAGAGTAAAATTGTCTTCCAAGGCAAGACGAGTTGTTGCAATCTTTTTGATATATTATTTATAAAAATCAACGCAACCGATTAATCGATTAATTAATCGATTAAAGGGTGGCGATTAATCGGGTTAAAATTTTTAATCGGCGCCCAGCCCTAGTAAAGAGCCTTTTTCAGCAGCGCAGCACTTTAAAAAAAGCCTGTGCGTCTGCTTTCCCCGCACAACACTTGGAGAGCCAATCACCGCAACTCACGGGGGCAGCTCAGCGAATGACGATGCCCTAAACATATGTTTAGATTAAAAAACGCAGTCTGAGTTGTGACATTAAGCAATGCAAGCGTGACGTTTTGTATTGCTTAATGTCACAACTCTGTCTGCGTTTTTTTGGTCTAAAGGTATGTCTCGGCATCGTCATTCGCTGAGCTGCCTCCATAAGCTGCGGTGATTGGCTCGCCGAGTGTTGTGCGGGAAAGTAGACGCACGGGCTTTTTTTAGAGTGAGGACACCTTGAATACCATGCCTGAGAACCAGGTGCCAAAGAGGCCTACACCTGCTGCACTAACGATAAGTCGAATAATCCCCTAAAATTTGTTAATTAACTTTTTAATTAGTGAAAAATAAACAAAAGGTTTCAATTAGAAACTCGGTGAACGTCTTTAAAGACCACTTTATATCAGTCATTTTTAGAAAGAAGTTTGCGCGCGTGGGAAGTGCAGTAGTACGCTGAAGTTACTACTCGTTCAATAGGCACGATCCTTGCGATGAGAAAACGCGGTTGATAAGAAACGGAAGAACCGCGCGGGGGCGTTATTGGGGACTTTTAGCAAACCGTTACCGTCTTCCATGTTCCCCACTACCGGAGCCTTTGAAGCATGCTTTTAAGCGCGTACCCCACGGTCAAGGTGTTACCCAGGCACGCGCCTAGATGCGTGCTTCAAAGGCTCCGGTAGCGCGGTACGCGGAACACAGTAACGGTTTGCTAAAAGTCCATACTTCACTGTCTTGTTTAAGGCCCGTTCACACATTTGCGTTAGACTTCCACCGACTGAGACAAGACCGGGGATTTTAACTTTTTTAAGCCGTCACAGGACGTCACAGGAGGCTAAAGGCGGTCTTGCTTCAGTCGGTCGTAATCGGTGTGAACGGGCCACTTGCTCCTGTTGCACGAGTGGTGACTTTAAGGCTCCACCGTGCTTCCCCACGTGCCCCAAGGCTTGCTAAAAGTGACTGATATAGTGAATTTCGATGACGCGTTCAGCAAGTTTCTAATTGGAACCATACATGTTTATCTTCACTAATTAAAAAGTTATTTAACGTATTTATTTCATTAACTGACTTATTGCAGATATTGTCCCCTACATTATGTCCCCCTGGCCGTATAGATCATCTGCACAAACCGCATTAGTGTAGCGTTCGAGGCTTTTTTTTTTTAATGAATCTGTAAAACCTAATAAAAACACCCTGTATAGTATTCGTTCGTGAGAGTCGGATGCTTTCTCTCATTTGTTTGGTTAATATAAAATTTCTGACAGCATATCAATTGAAAATGCAGCGTATTACTATTATTACTACATCCCCGTTTGGTAGTGAAGACAGTCAAAATAGCAATAATAAAATGACAATAAATTGCCAAACGTTGACCGGTTCTATAAAAAAAAAATAACAGATCCGGTCAACTGTTTGACAATTTATTAACATTTTATTATCGTTCATATCGGTGTTTTTGATAAATACGGAAAACCGTAAGCCCCTTGTTATCAGCCACCAAGGCGGCGTTATTTTTAACCTCCCCTCAGTGTCTACCGTCCTATTATCGACGAATCACTGGTTAAATATTTTTTTCTTCTTTTGATCGTACTGTGTTGCCAATTGGTTTGTTCTTCCCTCTACAGTAGAACAAGGTATGATGGTCGTCACCTACAAACAGGGGTGTAACTCATTATCAATTCAAAGCAACTACTAGAATCAGTTCATACTATTATTACCCAACTACACATCGTCAACGCGCTTCCTCAGCCAGAACGTCGTCTGGTGAAACGACTCAGATGCAGTTTTATGTTTACGCACAAGACGTTGTGACGTACGGATCGTGTAAGCAATAACATCTATTTTTTTTTTTTTTTTTTTTTTTTTACGCGCGAGAGTTGGTGCGACAGGATCAATGCGGTATGTTGCGCTATGACGCCGAAATTACGACATGCTCCTGGAGATGCTCGGTCGCCATATATATAACATCACCCGTCTTCGCAAGATCCCTTCCGACAACTTTAGTGTTCCATCTGAGGCAGAATGCCGGTGCCGCGCGGTGCTCGGGCTCTTATCGATCCTCCTAACCTGGGGGGGTAGACTGGACATCCAAGCGTGTGTCCCTGACTCCTGAACTTTCGCCGTTTACGACCAGGAAGGCAGTCTCGGAGTGGAAAAGGGAAACATAAATAAAGCGACGAACGAATAAGGGTGGGCCATATGCCGTGTTCGAATTGTTATCTTCTTTTAATAAGGGAGCCGCTACAAAGTACGAGCTGATTACTAGATTTGCTCAACACAAGAAAGAAAGAAAGTAAAAATAACACGTAGCTCTCACACGCTTGGATGTCCAGTCTACCCCCAGGTTAGGAGGATCGATAAGAGCCCGAGCACCGCGCGGCACCGGCATTCTGCCTCAGATGGAACACTAAAGTTGTCGGAAGGGATCTTGCGAGACGGGTGATGTTATATATATGGCGACCGAGCATCTCCAGAGCATGTCGTAATTTCGGCGTCATAGCGCAACATACCGCATTGATCCTGTCGCACCAACTCTCGCGCGTAAAAAAAAAAAAAAAAAAAAAAAATAGTGTTATTGCTTACACGATCCGTACGTCACAACGTCTGTGCGTAAACATAAAACTGCATCTGAGTCGTTTCACCAGACGACGTTCTGGCTGAGGAAGCGCGTTGACGATGTGTATTTGTGTTAATAATAGTATGAACTGATTCTAGTAGTTTGCTTTGAATTGATAATGAGTTACACCCCTGTTTGTAGTGACGACCATCATACCTTGTTCTACTGTAGAGGGAAGAACAAACCAATTGGCAACACAGTACGATCAAAAGAGAAAAAAATATTTACCAGTGATTCGTCGATAATAGGACGGTAGACACTGAGGGGAGGTTAAAATAACGCCGCCTTGGTGGCTGATAACAAGGGGCTTACGGTTTTCCGTATTTATCAAAAACACCGATATGAACGATAATAAAATGTTAATAAATTGTCAAACAGTTGACCGGAATCTGTTATTTTTTTTTTATAGAACCCGGTCACGTTTGGCAATTTATTGTCATTTTATTATTGCTATTTTGACTGTCTTCACTACCAAACGGGGAGTAGTAATAATAGTATACGCTGCATTTTCAATTGATATGCTGTCAGAAATTTTATATTAACCAAACAAATGAGAGAAAGCATCCGACTCTCACGAACGAATACTATACAGGGTGTTTTTATTAGGTTTTACAGATTCATTAAAAAAAAAAGCCTCGAACGCTACACTAATGCGGTTTGTGCAGATGATCATACGCCAGGGGGACATAATGTAGGGACAATATCTGCAATAAGTCAGTTAATGAAATAAATACGTTAAATAACTTTTTAATTAGTGAAGATAAACATGTATGGTTCCAATTAGAAACTTGCTGAACGCGTCATCGAAATTCACTATATCAGTCACTTTTAGCAAGCCTTGGGGCACGTGGGGAAGCACGGTGGAGCCTTAAAGTCACCACTCGTGCAACAGGAGCAAGTGGCCCGTTCACACCGATTACGACCGACTGAAGCAGACCGCCTTTAGCCTCCTGTGACGTCCTGTGACGGCTTAAAAAAGTTAAAATCCCCGGTCTTGTCTCAGTCGGTGGAAGTCTAACGCAAATGTGTGAAGGGCCTTAAACAAGACAGTGAAGTATGGACTTTTAGCAAACCGTTACTGTGTTCCGCGTACCGCGCTACCGGAGCTTTGAAGCACGCATCTAGGCGCGTGCCTGGGTAACACCTTGACCGTGGGGTACGCGCTTAAAAGCATGCTTCAAAGGCTCCGGTAGTGGGGAACATGGAAGACGGTAACGGTTTTGCTAAAAGTCCCCAATAACGCCCCCGCGCGGTTCTCCGTTTCTTATCAACCGCGTTTTCTCATCGCAAGGATCGTGCCTATTGAACGAGTAGTAACTTCAGCGTACTACTGCACTTCCCACGCGCGCAAACTTCTTTCTAAAAATGACTGATATAAAGTGGTCTTTAAAGACGTTCACCGAGTTTCTAATTGAAACCTTTTGTTTATTTTTCACTAATTAAAAAGTTAATTAACAATTTTAGGGGATTATTCGACTTATCGTTAGTGCAGCAGGTGTAGGCCTCTTTGGCACCTGGTTCTCAGGCATGGTATTCAAGGTGTCCTCACTCTAAAAAAAGCCCGTGCGTCTACTTTCCCGCACAACACTCGGCGAGCCAATCACCGCAGCTTATGGAGGCAGCTCAGCGAATGACGATGCCGAGACACTTTTGTGCAGCCCGCGACCCAGCTGAGCGCAGAAATCGCTCAACGTGTCATACTCGTTCAATGCACCGTGGCAGTTCACTTGGCAGAAAGCATCCAAACCCGTTGATATACTTTTCTCCGGAACCGGCCCACTCGTCACCGGAAAACATTTCACAGGAAAACTGGTGACACCGACCCTCTCGTACGAGGTCCTTTCGTCACAGGACACTCGTCAAGGGGGGCGATTCGTCACCGGAACACTGGTTGCAAGGTTGATACCGTATCAAAGATCAGAGAGAATACGTTTGACCTTGTTTTACAAAAATAGACTAGGGTCCAGCGTCTTCGTGTAGCTAACATTTCCTTTTTTTTTTTCTTTCCCTTGTCTACACAAAGGGAAAGGGTCCAGGTATACCCGCGTGTAACAAACGAAGCCCGACCTGCGCTTCTTTAGAACTGGGATAGCCATGCTTATACTAATCATGCTTTGTCTAAAAAAAAACAAAAAACTTCAAACCCAGATTTTAACCAGTTACGCCAAGATGAAAACTGGCCCGTGAACGTGGGTTATAAAAAAGCTGCACTCTGTACAAATTTCACGTCTTTTGCTAGGGGCAAGGAGAGTATGGAAGTAATGAAAACTCAGTGTGGGGCTCCGTTGCTACTCTACAAGGGGTTTTCCTATACAGTTAGCAGAAGATTCGGTGCTGGTATTTACTGGGTATGTCGGGATCGTACTATCTACAAAGCAAAGATAACAACTGACGAGTCCATTAGTGTTGTAGTGGCCGTAACTCGCGGACTTCCACTTATGCTGGGGATCCGACTGAGACCAACATACTGAAAGTCCGTCACAGCATGAAGAGAAAAGCAGCTAAGATATTTTGCCTTTTTGTATTTTGTCAGGTGGAAGTGTAGTTTATAAACTGTTTTCTTGTGCGCTAATTTATTGCGGGTGATGGAAGCGACCAACCACATCGAATCCTACCTTATGCCGCCGCTGCTGTCAGTGAGCATACGGCTTCCCAGATGCCTTCACCAAGCACGCTGGAACTGTGAAAGAACTTCTCGTTGGGCTAGTTGGTGTTGACTGTATTGAACCATGGTTAAAAGCGCTAAAAATACGTACACAAGATAGAAGACAAACACGGGCGCCACTCACAACTGTATTGGGAAAGGAAGATGGAAGTACATATATATATATATAATATATATATATATATATATATAGATATATATATATATATACTATATATATATATATATATTATATATATATGGGTGGTTTCATCTCAAATCGTGCAGGCAAAAAGGGTCGAATTTTTAATTTCGCTGAAAAAAATATATGTTATGGCGCCTTCTCTTAAAACGTAGTAGACACAAACCGCAAGTTCGTCAGATTTTTGGTTCTCGACTTACGAATTTTAAAAGAGGCCGCGGCGGAAAACTGTTTTTCACATCCGTCGTGGGTTGCATGTTTCGCTCGATCTCCCGCCGTGGATTTTCAGTCCACATTATATTAACTTTTTTCAAGCACTCTGTGAGCACAGGTAAACGGCTCTAATACCATAAAATAATTTTAGGCGTTTTGCTTTTTTTCTGTAAAAATGTCAAAAGCGCCCCCTCGGTTAATTGTTGACGAACTTTAAAAATTAAATACTGGCGATCTACTTGGGTTACATCAATACTTTTTATGTCTATGGAGAGCCCAAAACACGCTCTTTATAGATATTATAAAATCACTCAGTTGTATAAAATTCCACTTGCGGTACGTTTACGTTAATGTTATGCGAAAACAAAGTGCCAATTTTGAAATCAATTTTCTAAAAAAAAAAAAACATTTTTTATTTTTTTTATTTTTTGTTAAAATGTAGATATGATAGTTGTCTACTTGAAAATAAAGTCGAGAAAGTGTGCATTTTGTTTGTATGTCCTATATTTAAGCATCAATATCGTACAAAAACGTGTTTTTACGGCTCGAAACGGACATGCGAATTGCGC